>SJXQ01008054.1:250981-295001 GCA_006408695.1 Aepyceros melampus | reverse complement strand
GCTAATAGGTCCATCCATATTCCTACAAGTGGTAAAATTTCATTATTGTTTATAGCTGAGTAAGATTCCATTGTGTGTGTAATTTATATATATAATATATATATACTCATATATATATTATATATGTGTGTGCACTTATATGTGTGTGTGTGTATCTTCTCTAATGAGAACACTTAGGTTGCTTCATATCTTGGATGTTTTGAAGAATGCTGTGTATATCTTTTTGAAGTGCTGTTTTTGTTTTTGTCTGATAAAAATTTAGAAGTGGAATTTCTGAGTTCTATGTTAGCTCTATTTTTTAATTTTTTGAGGAAACTCCAATGCTTTCCAGAGCAACTACACCAAGTAACAGTGCACAAAAGTTCAACAACATTTATTGCTGTGTTTTTGATATCAGGCATTATGACAAGTATGAAGTGATATCTCATGGTGGTTTTGATTTGCATTTTCCTGATAACGAGTGATGTTGAACAACTTTTTATTTGTCTGTTGGCCATCTATATGTATTCCTTGAAAAAATTGTCTATTCAGGTTCTTTGCTCATTTTGAATAGGGTTGTTTGTTTTCCTAATGTTGAGCGGTGTTCTTTGTATATTTTGTATATTAACCTCTTATCAGGGATATCATTTGCAAATACCTTATTGCATTCAATAGACTGCCTTTTTGTGTTGATGATAGTTTCCTTTGCCATGCAAAAACTTTTGAGTTTGACTTAGTCCTCTTATTTTTGCTTTTTTTTTTTTCTCTTTCGTGAGGAGATATACCCCCAAAAAAATGCTAAGACCAATATCAAAACTGTACTATATTTTCTTCTAAAAGTTTTACACTTTCAGGCCTTGTGTTTATGTTTTGTAAGTGATATGAGAAAGTAGTCCAATTTAATCATTTTGCATGTAATTGACCAGTTTTCCCAACATAATTTGCTGAGGAGTTTATCTTTTCCCGATTGTATATGCTTGCCTCTTTTGTCAAAGATTATTTGACCACTTAAGTGTCAGCTCATTTCTGAGTGCTCTATTATGTCCATTGATAATATTTGTCTTTTTTGTGCCACTACAATACTGTTTGGGTTACTATTAATATATCTTTGTAACATAGTTTGAAACCAGGAAATGTGATACCTTCAGCTTTGTTTTTCTTTGCTATGATTGTTTTGAGGATTTGTGGGTTTTATTCCTATACAAATCATAGAATCATTTGTTATAGTTCTGTGAAAATGCCATTGGTATTTGGATACGGATTGCATTGAATATGTAGATTGCTTTGTGTGGTATGGTCATTTTGACAGTATTGATACTTCTAATTCATAAGCACAGTATATCTTCCCATTTGCCTGTTTCATTTTTAATTTATTTCATTAACAACTTATAATTTTCCAAATATAGGTTTTTCACATCTTGGGTTAGATTTATTCCCAGGTATTTTATTCATTTTCATGCAATTGTGAGTGGGATGGTTCTCAAAATTTTTCTGATAGTTTGTAATTTGTGTATAGAAATGCAGTAAACTTCTGTATATTATTAATAATTTTATACATTCTGCATGTTTACTAAGTTTATTTATCAGTTTGATATATTTTTAGTGAATTCTTTAGAATTTCCTGTATGTATTATCATGCCATCTGCCAACAGTGACAGTTTTAATTCATCTTTTCCAATTTGGAATTATTTCTTTTCTTTTCTTTCTTTCTTTTCTTTTATTTTTTTTCTTCTTGTCTGATTGCTGTGGCTAGGACTTCCAAGACTATGTTGAATAAAAGTGGTGAGAGTGGCCATCTTTTTTTTTTTTTTCCTGATGTTAAAAAAAGTGCTTCCAGCTTTTCACACTAAGTATGATGCTGCTTATAGTTTTGCTATATGAGGCCTTATTATGTTGAGTTATTTCCCATTTATACACATTTTGTTAAGTTCTTTTTATCATAAATGAATATTGAATTTGGTTAGAAGCTTTTTGTGTATCTGTTGAGATGATTGTGTGGTTTTTATTTTCCATTTGTTAATGTGGTGTATCATATTGACTGATTTGTGGATACTGAACCCATATTGCAATATTTTGGATAAATCTTGCTTGATCATGTTGTGTGATTCTCATATATTGTTGATTTAATTTTGCTAATGTTTTGTTGAAGATTTTACATTTATACTCATCAATGGTATTAATCTGTTATTTTATTTTTCATAGACTTTGTTTTTTAGAACTTTGTAAGCATTTCTTCCTTTGCAGTTTTTTTGGAATAATCTGAGGTACATAAGTGTTAATTCTTTTCAAAATGTTTGGTAGAATTCAGCTGTGAAGCCATTTGATCTTGAACTTTTGTATGTTGGGAATTTCTTTTTATTAGATTCAATTTCATTACAGGTTATCACTGTGTTCATTTTTATGTTTATTTTTTAAATTCAATCTTGGGAAATTAGACTTTTCTAGATATTAATGCATTTTTTCTAGGTTGTCCATTTAATTGACATATACTTTTTCTTAGTAATCTCTTATGATCCTTTGTGTTTCTGTTATGTTGTTTGTAGCTTCTTTTTCATTCTGATTTTATTTATTTTGGTCCCTTTATTTTTCTCCTGAAGAGTCATGCTTAATTTAAAAATATAAGTTCCTGTTATTTGTGCTTACTTTTTTGTTATGCATGTCAGAAAGCCCTGGATTTTTTAAGAGTCCCAACAGAACGCTGCTATGTTTGCGCCTGCCATTGTCCCAGTGGTTTCACTGGTTTTAGGTCAGTTTTCATACTAGTTTCTTGCCTTCATTTCCAAAATCATAAAGGTAATTTAAATATGAATCCTATACCCAATCATGGCACAGTTTGGTAGCTTTGATTTCATATAGAAACCTTTTTTTTTTTTCCCTTTCATATAATAGTGACCATATAAAAACTGCCTAATTTCCTCACATGAGAGGATGGGATTTTCTGGTCTGTTTTTCATGAAGTTAGCAGTCCTTCAGTGTTTCAGCCTTTATACAAATAATTCCAGTTTTTTATACAAATCCAAGGCCACTTGAAAATCCTAGACTTTATCTTGCTAGATTATAAAAACATCAACTGGTATTATGTATTCACACTCTGGTTTTGACATTCACATTTATGTTCTGATATTTGAGCATTTCTTTACTTTTGAGCTCATCTATGTCTTAACTTTTTTGATAAAATTGAAAATTGTATTGAACATTTCTATGTTCAGGGAGTGAAAAGTGAATGACTAATAGGTAATTAGCATCTGCATAGAACAATCTGCTGCCAGTTACTGACAACTCATTTCTCACAATCAATGTAATATTTTTAAAATATAAATAAGATTTCATTACTCCTCAGCGTAACATCATCTGTTGGCTCCCCATGATATCTAGAAGAAAATTTAAACCAATTACTTTGGCATATATGGCCTTAAGTAATCTGGACTAGGCTTATCTCTCTTTCCTCATTTTCTGCCACTGTCTTCATAACTCTGTTCTGTCCAAAATGACCATACATTTTTACTAATATCATATCAAACTTATTCTCACCTAACATTCTTTGCACAGTTTTACTTCTGTATGAAATATTCTGCAATCAGTTATTCACAATACTTGCTCTTCTTTTCAGTCAGGTCTCAGTTTAAATGCACCATTAATTAGGATTTATCTCGACACTCAGTCTCAATTAGTGTTTACCCTTGGTCACTTTCTAATAAAAAGCACTGCTCTCATGGATCTACATTCTACTGGGAAAAAGATAATAAGCTATCAAACAATAACCAATAATATATAAGGTAACAATAAATTTAATAAGAAAAATAGACTGAATACTATTATAAATGTATTATTTATTATAAATAAGCTACTTTATATTTTATTGGTTATTGTTTGATAGTTCATTATCTTTTTCTCAATTATAATATAAATCTATGAGAGTCAAGCTTTTTCTCTTGTATTCATTGTTCATTTCCCTTGTTCCTACAATAGTGTCTGACACAAAGCAAACCCTCAGTAAATATTTGATGAATGAATTGATGTAATTTCAGTAGTCTTCATAGAATTTATTTTAACATATAATAAAATTGTAGCTCAAAATTTTTATTGAATTGAGATGATAATTATTGATAAATGAATCTTTGATGCCTCATGATTCCAAGCTTGATTTGGAATTCCTTTCATCTTAATATATAAATCCCAACTCATTTGATGTTAAAACGCTTTGTCATTTAATAGTTTACTAGTAACATTACTCAGATAAATAGACTGACAAAAGAAAATATTTACTTTCTGGATGTAGAGATATAGAGATAAAAAGAAGTTGTCAAGGTTAAACTACAGAGCATATTTACCGCACAAATATGCCTCTACAATGACAACCAAAATATAATATTGCTTTCATGTTCCTGTAATACTGATGAACTACAGAGAAATATTCAAAATCTAGAGTGTTTTGGAGCCTGAGTTTAATATTGGAGGCAACCATGTCATTTAGATATTTTGTTAAATCTCAATTCAACAAACTTATTTATCAAAAACTTATTTGTACAGAACTCAGTATGAGGTAAGCTGTGTTGTGAAGGATACACACAGGATCCTATGCTCAAATAACTATGTATTAAAGGAAGAATAAAACATATCAGTGAAATAATACCATGTTTTTAAGACAAAATAAAATATTTAATAAAAATAAAATAGGTATGATAAATATATAGACACTCATAAGAAGTAATCCTTCCAAGTATATATGCATTTGGTTAAGGAAGGCTTCATGATGGGGAACATGGAGATAAATCTTGAAGGATAGGTAAATTTACTTGAATGAGTGGGAATGAGAGGAATCCTCCTTACAGTCTGGAAGAATTATAAGAGTGTGGCCTGAAGGCAGTAATGCATAGTCAATGTTTGATTAACAATATGTAGTACAGTTTGGTTAATGGGTGCAAAAGAGTATTGACCTTCCACAGCAATACAAGCAATCATTAAGAAAGGTACATTAGGACTATGGCCTCCTGGTAGAACTTCACTTTACTGTGAACATTCAAGGCAGGTAGTCTAGAAATTGTTCTGATATAATTTTTGTTATTATTTTACCCATAGTGATACAGATGAAAATACTTTTCCCTTGTAGTATTTCTAGTGAGACTACACTTATGGGTAATCTGAAAATAAATTTGGTCTCAAGGTAAATTAAAGACTGTTTTATGGGATCATGAAACAAATTTAGTGTTACTTAAAACCTGTTCCTTGTAGGTATGGTTGGATAGGCCCCAAGATACTCTGTTATTAATAGAAGAAATGTTGACAAGATCTGCTTTGTAATAAAAACTGATTGTGTTGATCTAACTTCCCTTTAAAGTACCACTTTTGATTTACTGTTTTCTGTGAAAAACTAGAGGAAAGGTAATCTTCTATCATGTGACTATAAGAATAGAATGACAATTTTAAATTAAAAAAAAAAACCCTGCAATTTTAGAGAAGTCAAGATAGTGGAGGAGTAAGAGGGTGTGGAGATCATCTGTCCCTACAAATTTATCAAGAATATATCTACAGAACCATTCTCGCAGATAACAAGCTGAGCACTAGCAGAAGAACTAGGACACCTAAAAGGACAAGAACAATCCCCACATAATCGAGTAAGATGAAAGAAAAGAGAAGGCTGAAGGAGAGGAATGGTTCTGCATGCAGAGAAACTCCCTCAACAGCAGGGAGACCAGATGGGACAGAAGGGGAACTTTGGGGACTGTCAGAGGAGACTGCAGCAACTGGTCTGTGGTAAGCAAGAAGACAGAGTGAGACATACACAGATGGTCCATGCCACAGAGCTGTGTGACCTAGCCTGAGATATGTGTTTGTCAGTGCTAATGGGGATTGGGTACTGGAATGTAGGATTTAGAGGGCAAACATGGAGAGAAGACTGCTGTCGGTTGCAATAAGACAGCCTGAGGGGATGAGAGTGGGGAAATCTCCAATGAGGAATGCTTGTGGAGGAAACTCAGACCACAGTAACAATGAAGATCCATTGTTGAGTGACAGACAAGGAGTGGGGGCACTACTGCAGCCTCTGTCCCCATGAGCTGACCCTGCTTCCCTTGGTACTAAGAAGAGCTTCTGCCAGGGCCAGCTTTCTCACATCCATGGCCACTGTCTCCCTTGCATATCTCATCCCTGTGAGGATGGGTCTCCTGTACATGTATTCATCAGCTTCCCCATGGTAGCTGTCCCCACCAGGGCTCCTGTCACCCCAGAGGCTGCTGGCTCTGCACTTCTTCCTTGCTGGACAGAAGTCTTGTGCTCTGTGGCAGAATCAGGAGCAGAACTCTATGGGTGACCCACACACAAAGGTGGGGCTGAAAGCACAACGAGCCCCAGAGGCTATGCAGCTAAGAAAGAAAACCTGACATCTCTGCATGTGCAAACTGCAAATTGACACACTGACTGGCTTTGTAAGTTCAGTGCCTATAGAACATTTGAATGGACAACAAGTGCTCCTGTAGCCAAGACAGGCCTAACTTTAATAGCTGTAGATGTTATGGACACATATCCATGGGAATTGAGCTCACTAGCATTTGAGCTGCCCCCTAGCATCCACAGTGGTCTAGATCCATGAGTACTGCAATCCTGGGACCTGACTCCAATGTATCTATGCTGATGTCCTGGTTAAAAAAACAAAAGCAAAACACAACAGCAACAACAAAAAACATGTGATATATATCAGGGCAACTGCCAGCATACCCCTGTTTTAGGCGGGGCTGAGGGTTGTACCAATAACAATGTAATCTGAGAGCTCACACAACAGGTGAAAGGTGACAGAACAGAGCATACCCAGAGTTGAACTACTCCAGACAAAGGATACTCTGGCTTCTCTCCCAGTGGGAATGCTCCAGTCCCACCTACTTAGCGCCACAGAACAAAAACAGTTGGACACCTCTGTTCCAACAACTAGAGAGCAGATTCCACTTCTAACAGGGCAGTGACAACCACAGAGTACCTGCTCAATACCGAGTGCAGGCTCTGGTCACCAAAATATCAGACACACCTCCTATAAAGAGGATAACAGACTTCATTAAAACACACACAAAGAAGTGGCAGAAAAAATAGCCCTTTTGTCAAAAATATTAAACCCCAAAGCCTTTGACTGTGTAGATCACAATAAACTGTGGAAAATTCTGAAAGAGATGGGAACACCAGACCACTGACCTGCCTCTTGAGAAATCTGTATGCAGGTCAGGAAGCAACAGTTAGAACTGGACATGGAACAACAGACTGCTTCCAAATAGGAAAAGGAGGACATCAAGGCTGTATACTTTCACCCTGCTTATTTAATTTATATGCAGAGTACATCATGAGAAACGCTGGGCTGGAAGAAGCACAAGCTGGAATCAAGATTGCCGGGAGAAATATCAATAATCTCAGATATGCAGATGACACTATCCTTATGGAAGACAGTGAAGAGGAACTAAAAAGCCTCTTGATGAAAGTGAAAGAGGAGAGTGAAAACGTTGGCTTAAAGCTCAACATTCAGAAAACGAAGATCATGGCATCTGGCCCCATCACTTCATGGGAAACAGATGGGGAAACAGTGAAAACAGTGCCAGACTTTATTTCTATGGGCTCCAAAATCACTGCAGATGGTGATTGCAGCCATGAAATTAAAAGACGCTTACTCCTTGGAAGAAAAGTTATGACCAACCTAGATAGTATATTCAAAAGCAGAGACATTACTTTGCCGACTAAGGTCCATCTAGTCAAGGCTATGGTTTTTCCTGTGGTCATGTATGGATGTGAGATTTGGACTGTGAAGAAGGTTGAGTGCTGAAGAATTGATGCTTTTGAACTGTAGTGTTGGAGAAGACTCTTGAGAGTCCCTTGGACTGAAAGGAGATCCAACAAGTCCATTCTGAAGGAGATCAGCCCTGGGATTTCTTTGGAAGGAATGATGCTAAAGCTGAAACTCCAGTACTTTGGCCACCTCATGCGAAAAATTGACTCATTGGGAAAGACTCTGATGCTGAGAGGGATTGGGGGCAGGAGGAGAAGGGGATGACAGAGGATGAGATGGCTGGATGGCATCACTGACTCGATGGACATGAGTTTGAGTGAACTCCGGGACTTGGTGATGGACAGGGAGGCCTGGTGTGCTGCGATTCATGGGGTCACAAAGAGTCGGACAGGACTGAGTGACTGAACCCAACTGAACTGACAGGCTACACAGGGAGTTTCCATATAAAAATAGCACTTCAAGATAAAGGTTTTGGTATCAGGAGAAAAAAAAAAACTCGTCATTTAGCTTTGAAGGCAAGGGGGTCTTGCATGCAGGAGCTCCACATGGCTGAAGAACATGGAGAATCCACTCTTCAAGGGCACATACAGTCTTTTAAGTACACTGGGATGCAGCACAAATAAGTATCTCCATAGAAACCTGGACTACATTTACCAAGGAGTCTTGAAGGATAGCCTGTGGAAGAAAGGTTAAATGTAGCTCACTTTGGGGGAAAAGGACATTGCTGATGGAAACCCCAGGGGGTAATTATCTGAATGAATTTTCTCAGAGGTCCATATTTTTGTAACAAGACTTCAGTTCAGTTCAGTCACTCAATCGTGTCTGACTCTTTGTGACCCCATGAATCACAGCACCCCAGGCCTCCCTGTCCATCACCAACTCCCAGAGTTCACTCAAATTCACATCCATCGAGTCAGTGATGCCATCCAGCCATCTCATCCTCGGTCGTCCCCTTCTCCTCCTACCTCCAGTCCCTCCCAGCATAAGAGTCTTTTCCAATGAGTCAACTCTTCTCATGAGGTGGCCAAAGTATTGGAGTTTCAGCTTCAGCATCTGTCCTTCCAATGAACACCCAGGACTGATCTCTCTTAGGATGGACTGGTTGGATCTCCTTGCAGTCCGAGGGATTCTCAAGAGTCTTCTCCAGCACCCAGTTCAAAAGCATTAATGCTTTGGTGCTCAGCCTTCTTCACAGTCCAACTCTCATCCATTCATGACCACTGGAGAAACCATAGCTTTGACTAGACGGACCTTTGTTGGCAAAGTAATATCTCTGGTTTTGAATATGCTATCTAGGTTGGTCATAACTTTCCTTCCAAGGACTATGCGTTTTTTAACTTCATGGCTGCAATCACCATCTGCAGTGATTTTGGAGCCCCCCAAAATAAAGTCTGGCACTGTTTCCACTGTTTCCCCATCTATTTCCCATGAAGTGATGGGACTAGATGCCATGATCTAGTTTTCTGATTGTACCAAGACTTGGCCCCACACAAAAACCTGAAGGCTCCAGTGCTGGAAATCCTTATGTCAAATAAACAAAACCATAGAAATACACCTCTACTCTTCAGAAGACAGGCTGCCTATAGTCAAACTGAGCTCATAGTCACCTCAAAACACATGACTTGACACAATGCTGCCCATCAGAGGGATAAGACCCAGCTCTACCCACCAGAGGGCAGGCATCAGTTTTTCCCAACAGGAAGCCTGCACAAGCCCCTGAACCAACCTAATCCACCAGGGGGCAGATACCAGAAGCAAGAGAAACTATGATCCTGAAAGGTGTGGAAAGACCACAAACACAGAAAATTAGACAAAATGAGATAACAAAGAAATATTTGCAAATGAAGGAATAAGATAAAAACTCTCAAGAACAAGTAAATGAAGAAGAGATAAGGAATATTATCTAAAAAAGAATTCAGAATAATGATAGCTCTACCCACCAGAGGGCAGGCATCAGTTTTTCCCAACAGGAAGCCTGCACAAGCCCCTGAACCAACCTAATCCACCAGGGGGCAGATACCAGAAGCAAGAGAAACTATGATCCTGAAAGGTGTGGAAAGACCACAAACACAGAAAATTAGACAAAATGAGATAACAAAGAAATATTTGCAAATGAAGGAATAAGATAAAAACTCTCAAGAACAAGTAAATGAAGAAGAGATAAGGAATATTATCTAAAAAAGAATTCAGAATAATGATACTAAGGATGATTCAAAATCTCAAAATAATGGAAGCAAAGATTGATAAAAGAAATATTTAACAAGGAAATAGAAGATGAAGAGAACAGATAGAGATGAACAATACAATGACTGAAATGAAAGATATGCTAGAAGGAATCAATAGCAGAATAAATGAGGCAGAATAATGAATAAGTGAGCTAGAAGTTGTTGTGTGAAAAACACTGCCATAAACAGAACAAACAAAAACTGAAAAGAAATGGCAATCTCAGAGACTTCTGGGAAAATGTTAAATACACTAACACTCGCAATATAGGAGCTCTAGGAGGAGAAAAGAAAGATATTGAAGATATTATAGACAAAAGCTTCCCAAACGACAGAAAGGAAATGCCGAGGAAGTGCAGAGCATCTCATGCAGAACGAACCCAAGGGGGAAACTGCTGAGACACATATAAATCAATAGATGATAATTGAAGGCAAAGAGAAAATATTAAGAACAACAAGGAAAAAGCAACAAATAATATACAAGGGAATCCTTATAAGGTTATCTTCTGACTTTTCAGCAGAATCTCTGCAGGACAGCAGGAAGCATAACAATACATTTTATATGATGAAAGGGAAAAACCTACAATCAAGAATTATCTACCCAACAAAGCTCTAATTAAGACCAGTGTTGTTGAGTCAATAAGTCTTGCCTGGCTTTTGTGACATCCTAGCCACAACAATCAGATAGAAAAACAAATAAAAGTAGTTTAGGTTGGAAACTCTGCATTTAGATGCTTATATTTTTCCTTTTCTCCTTTGTNGCAGAAAGTGAAGAGGAACTAAAAAGCTTCTTATAAAAATGAAAAAAGTAAGTGAAAAAGTTGGCTTAAAACTCAATATTCATAAAATTAAAATCATGGCATCTGGTCCCATCACTTCATGGGAAATAGATGGGGAAATAGTGCAAACAGTATCAGAGTTTATTTTTGGGGGCACCAAAATCACTGCAGATGGTGATTGCAGCCATGAAATTAAAAGATGCTTACTCCTTGGAAGGAAAGTTATTATCAACCTAGATAGCATATCAAAAAGCAGAGACATTACTTTGCCAACACGTCTAGTCAAGGCTATGGTTTTTCCAGTGTCCATGTATGGTTGTGAGAGTTGGACTGTGAAGAAAGCTAAGCACCAAAGAATCGATGCTATTGAATTGTGGTGTTGAAGAAGACTCTTGAGAGTCCCTTGGACTGCAAGGGGATCCAACCAGTCCATCCTAAGAGAGATTAGTCTTGGATTTTCATTGGAAGGACTGATGCTAAGGCTGAAATTCCAATATTTTGGCCACCAGCTTCCCTGGTGGCTCAGACGATAAAGCGTCTGCCTGCAATGCAGGATACCCGGGTTCGATTCCTGGGTTGGGAAGATCCCCTGGAGAAGGAAATGGCAATCCACTCCAGCAATGTTGCCTGGAAAATTCCATGAATGGAGGAGCCTGATAGGCTACAGTCCATGGGGTCGCAAAGAGTCGGACACGACTGAGTGACTTCACTTCACTTCATGTGCAGAACTGACTCGTTGGACAAAACTCTGATGCTGGGAGGGATTGGGGGCAGGAGGAGAAGGGGACAGCAGAGGATGAGATGGCTGGATGGTATCACCAACTCAATGGACATGAGTCTGGGTAAACTCTGGGAGTTGTTGATGGACAGGGAGGCCTGACTTGCTGCGATTCATAGGGTCATAAAGAGTCGGACATGACTGAGCGACTGAACTGAACTGAGGTTGAAAACGAAGAAGTAAAACTCTCACTGTTTACACATGACATGATTCTCTTCACAGAAAACCCTAAAGATGCCACCAGAAAATTATGAGAGCAATCTGAATAAGGTAATGTCGCAAGATATAAAATTAATTTACATAAATCCCTGCATTTCTATACACTAACAATGAAAAATCAGAAAGAAAAAAATAAGGAAACAATGCCATTCACAACTGCAACAAAAATAATAAAATATGTAGGAATAAATTTGGATAGAGAGAAAAGAACTTTATGCCAAAAACTATAAAGCACTGATGAAAGAAATCAAAGTTGACACAAATAGATAGAGAAATATACCATGTTCTTCGGTTGGAAGATTCAATATAATGAAAACTTCTATACTACCTAAAACAATCTATGCTGCTGCAAAGTCGCTTCAGTTGTGACTGACTCTGTGTGACCCCATAGACTACAGCCCACCAGGCTCCTCCGTCCCTGGATTCTCCAGGCAAGAACACTGGAGTGGGTTGCCATTTCCTTCTCCAATGCATTAAAGTGAAAAGTGAAAGTGAAGTCGTTCAGTCATGTCCGACCCTCAACAACCCCATGGACTGCAGCCTTCCAGCCTCCTCCATCCATGGGATTTTCCAGGCAAGAGTAGTGGAGTGGGATGCCATTGCCTTCTCCTAAACAATCTATAGATTCAATGTAATCCCTTTGAAACAATTAACAGCATTTTTCACAGAACTAGAACAAATAATTTTATAATTTGTATGGAAACACAAAAGACCATGAATAGCCAAAGAAATCTTGAGAAAGAAGAATGGAACTGGAGGAATCAATGGTCCTGACTTCAGACTATATGACAAAGCTAAAGTCCTCAAAACAGTATGGCAATAGCACAAAAGCAGAAATATAGATCAAAGGAATAAATAGAAAGCCCAGAAAGAAATCCATGCACCTATGGACACCTTTTTGACAAAGGAGGAAAAAATATACAGTGGAGGAAAGATGGTCTCTTCAACAAGTGGTGCTGGGAAAACTGATCAATTACACATAAAAGAATGTAATTATAACACTTTCTAACACCTTACACAAAAATAAACTGAAAATGAATTAAAGACCATAATATAAGACCGAAACTATAAAATTCTTAGAAGAAAATATAGGCAGAACACACTCTGGCATAAATCACAGCCAGATCCTTGGTGACCCACCTCCCAGTTAAAACAAAAATTAAAAAAAAAAAAGGACCTAATTACACTTAAACACTTTTACACAGCAAAGGAAAATATAAGCAAGGTGAAAAGACAGCCCTAACAATGGCAGAAAATAATACAAATGAAACAATTGACAATTAATCTTCAACCTATACAAAGAGCTCAGGCAGCTCAAAAACAGAAAAATGAACAGCCCAGTCAAAAAGTAAGCAGAAGACCTAAACAGATATTTCTCCAAAGAAGACATAAAGATGGCTAATAAACACATAAAAAGATGCTAAACAGTGCTTATTATTAGAGAAATGCAAATTGAAACCACAATGAGTTATCATCTCACACTGGTCAGAAGGGCCATCATCAAATAGTCCACAAACAATAAATGCTGGAGAGGGTGCGGAGAAAAGGAAACCCCCTTACATTGATGGTGGGAATGAAAACTGATACAACCACTATGGAGAACATTATGGAGATTCCTTTAAAAACTAAGATTAAAACTACCATATGACCTAGCAATCCCACTACTGGGCATATACTTTGAGGAAACCAGAATTGAAAAAGACATTATGTACCCCAGTGTTCATTGCAGCACTCTTTACAATAGCTAGGACATGGAAACAACCTAGGTATCTATAGACCTGGATAGATTAGGAAGTTGTAATACATAAACAGAAAGGAATATTACTCAGGTATAAAAAGGAACACATTTCAATCAGTTCTAATGAGGTGGAATACCCTAGAGTCTATTATGCAGAGTGAAATAAGTCAGAAAGAGAAAGACAAATGCCATATGTTAATGTATATATATGGAATCTAGAAAGATGGTACCAAAAATCTTATGTATAGGGCAGCAAAGGAGACACAGACATAAAAAACAGATTTTTGGACTTGGTTGGACAAGGAGAGGGTGTGATTATTTGAGAGAATAGCATTGAGACATAATTACATGTAAAATAGATAACCAGTGCGAATTTGATATATAAAGCCAGGCACCCAAAGCTGATGCTCTGTTACAACCTGGAAGCATAGGGTGGGGAAGGAAGAGAGATGGGGTTTCAGGATGGAGGGACACATGTATACCTATGGCCTATTCATACTGATGTATAGCAAAATCCATCACAGTAGTGTAAAGTAATTATCCTCCAATTAAAATAAATAGATTTTTAAAAAAGAAATTGAAAAATACCATTTGCAAAGAAATGTGAAAGAAATGTGTCAAATATACCCCTAAAATGACAGATGATTAAATAAACGAAGAGAAAAGAAGAAATAATAATAATAATTATCTACCCAAATTAGATAGCCAACAAGGCTCTAATTAAGATTGTTGTTGTTAAGTCACTAAGTTGTGTCCAACTCTTTGTGACCCCGTGGACTGTAGCCCATCAGGCTACTCTGTTCATGGGATTTCCCAGGCAAGTATACTGGAGTGGGTTGCCATTTCCTCCTCCAGGAGATCTTCCCAACCCAGGGATCAAACCTGAGTATCCTGTATCTCCTGCATTGCAGGTAGATTCTTTACCACTGAGCCACCTGAGAAACCCAATTAAGATTACATGAAGAAATTAAAATATTCAGAGACAAACAAAAGCCAAGAAAAATTCAGGACAAACAAGCCACAATATACCAAATGCTAAAGGAACTTCTCTAGGTGAGAAAGAGACTAGCAACTTAAAAGAAGCCTATACATATATAGACTGCTATATCAAAGCCTCATTAAAAGAGCAAACTCAAAAGTACAAAAGATACACACACACAAGAAAAAACAACCTAAACACAACACTAAAAATTGTCATCACACTGTAAAAGACCAAAGTAGCAAGGGGAAAAAAAAAAAAAAAAACCCTACAAAAAGAAACCCACAACAGTTAAGAAAATGGCAATAGGAATGTACTTATTGATAATTATTAATTGTAAGTGGATTAGATGTTCTAACAAAAACACAGAGATTGAGTGAATATATAAAACAAGAACCTATGTATGCTGTCTATGAGTCCCCTTCACACCTAGGGACACAAACAGACTGCAAGTGAAGGGATGCAAATAGATAGTCCATGTAAATGAAAAACAGATAAAGCTGGAGTAGCACTACTTATTTGACACAAAATAAAATTTACAATAAAGACTGTTAAAAGAGATAAACTGATCGAGGTATCAATCCAAGAAGAAGATAAAACAATAAGTAAATATGTATGCACCCAACATAGGAGTATCTCAATTTACAAAGCAAGTTTAACATCTATAAGGGGAGAAATCAACTGTAACAAAATGATAGTGGGGGACTTAAACACCCCACTTTAATCAACAGACATCATCCAGACAGAAATTTACTAAGGAAACAAAAGCCTTCAATGACACATTAAATCAGATAGACTTAGTTGATATATATAGGACATTCCACCAAAAAGCAGCAGAAGACACTTTCTTTTCAAATCCACATGGAACAACCTCCAGGATAGATCATATCTTGGGCCACAAATAAACACTGATCAATGTAAGAAAATTGAAATTATATCATATGTCTTTTCCAACCATAACAGTATGAGATTAGAAGTCAATGACAGAAAAAAAAATGTAAAAAACATAAACACTTGGAGGGTAAACAATATGTTACTAAACAAATAATAACCAAAGAAATCAAAGAGAAAAAAAAAAAAACATTACCTAGAGACAAATGAAAATGAAAACACAATGATCCAAAACCTATGGGATATAGAAAAGTAGTTCTAGGAGGGAAGTTTATAGCAGTATAATGTCGGGAGCCAGAGCGAGGAATCCCACCTGTGACAGGGTCACGTGGCAAACTCAGATGGCAGGGCAATCTGAGTCATCGGATTTCTCCCTGGTTTTTCCTGAACATGTGCCCTGCAAAATAAGAATTTGTCTGTTTTCCCATTATTTTCTGACTTTCTCTGGAAAAAGTTAATTCAAAGTTTTAGCTTCCTGCACTTGAAAGGAGTGTTTCAGCCCAACCCTCCTTTGATAATCTCTAGCCTGCCTAAACAGGTTCCCCTGACTTTTTGCAAGCTTGTGAATTGCTCACAACCTCCCAACTGTGAGAGGCACAAAAGCCTTAAAGTATCTTAAAGTTTCAGAGCCTTTTCAAATTTATATTGGTGACAGGATTTCACGGTTGACTCAATGATTGCTGCCAGACCTCCTTATTTTTTATATATCAGGCACCCAGGAAGATGTAATCAATGCAAATGGGATATGGAAAAGGATATATAGTAGTTTTGATGTTAGCAATACTGGACTTTTGAGTAAGTTACTTTTTCTTTTGCTATAAATCACTGTACTTCCTTTTATTGCAAATTGCTGTATTTTTATTTAGTGTTTTCTGAGAGTGGCATTCAGACTTTAGAAAGGTTAACACAAATGAGTCTTCTGGTTAACAAAACCTCATCAGAAGAGAGCCATAGAAACGTTAACAGGCCTCTTGGCCAGAAGATAATGTAAACCGCCTGAGACCTTTTGTAACGGGAGAGTATGCAAAAAAGAAAGCCTTGTCTCAATGAGGGTCAGGACTGCTGCCCCTGTATAACTCTGCATATTCCATTATGTACAACTTGGGGTATGTAAGCTGAGTTTGAAAAATAAACGGCCCCCTTTTTTCCTCTTGGAGCCTTACACCGACGCTGGGCTTCCCCATGTTTTCTCCCTTTTCGGCTGAATTCCCATCTGGGGCACGGAGGCTCACCATGTCTACTTACCTGTCCTGGCTGCTAAGATCTGTAAGAGAGATAGCCCAGGGCGGGGCACTCTCCGATATTCAAATGGACGCTGGTGGCCTAACGTAGATGGTGCAAACCTCTTGTCTTGAGGTTTTATTGGCTTTCCACGTAAACCAAGTTATTCAGCCTTCTTTTCTCCATCTTAATTTTCCTACTATACTATTTCTTCCTAATCTATTCGTATATCTCTAAATAAATAAGTTTTCCTCTCCGATGCCATATCCCCTTCGAATCACCCTGGATCCACCAGGGCTAGACCCCGGCACACATCTGCTACAGCTTCCTAAATCCAGTGCCTACAGAGCATCAAAAATTAAAACAATTGCACCTATAGCTGAGACAGGTCTTGCTTTAGTAGCTGTGGGCATTGTGGGCATGTACACATGGGAGTTGATTCAGGCCTGAACTGTCTCTATAGTTCCCATAACTAGTCCAGGTGCATGAATCTTGCATTCCTGGGACCTGACCTCAGTTGATCTGCTCCACTGGCCTGGTGAAAACTATGCCTGAGTGTCACCAGCATGAACTGCTGGCATATCCATAGTAAATGCGGGACCGAGAGCACTGCAAACAATGCTATATTCTGTGAACCCAAACAGTGGGTGAAAGGGGACACAATAGAGAAGATACAGAACTGAACAGCTCCAGAGAAAGAATAGTTGGTGGCTGCTTCTGACATGGTAGTGCTCTACTCCCACCTACTTTGCACCAGAGATAAGAAACACTGCTAAGAAGAAGATCTGTGGGCCTCTACTCCAACAAACTAGTAACCAGACCTTGCCCCTGATAGGACAGTGACAACCACAGAACAATATCCATGGCAGGCCCTAGTCACAACACATGTCAAGCCCCCTATTTAGGAAATAATGGCACAAATCTCTGAACCAATCTAACTTACACGGGGGCAGACACCAGAAGCAAGATTAACTATGATCTTGCAGCCTGCAAACAGGAGAGCACAATTGCAGTAAATTAGACAAAATGAGACAACATAGAAATCGGTTGCAGACAAAGGAACAAGATAAACACCAACATGATTAACTAAATGAAGAGATCACCAATCTACCTGAAAAAGAATTCAGAGTAATGATAGTAAAGAAGATCTGATATCTTGGAAAGTGAAAGAGGGACAGATACAGAAAATACAAGAAATGTTTAAGGCAGGGTGGGATGATTTGAGAGTATAGCATTGAAACACGTACATTACCATATGTAAAACAGATGACCAATGTAAGTTCAATGCATGAAACAGGGCATCCAAAGCTGGTGCTCTGGGACAACACAAAGCGACAGGGTGAGAGGGAGGTGAGGGGGATTCAGGATGGGGGGAACATGTGAGGGGAACCTGTTATTGATGTACGGCAAAAACAATCACAATATTTTAAAGTAATTATTCTTCAATTAAAATAATTAATTAAAAAAGAAATGTTTAACAAAGGCTTAGAAGAGCTAAAAAACAAATAAGAGAGATGAGTAATGCAATAACAGAAATGAAAAATACACTAGAAGGAATCATTAACAGAATAACTGAGGCAGAAGAACAGATGTGAGATGAAAGACAAAATGGTGGAAATCAGTGACACAGAACAGAATAAAGAATGAAAAGAAATGAGAGAATTCTCAGACACCTCTGAGAAAACATTAACTGCACTAACATTCACATTATAGGGGTCCCAGAAGAAGAACTATGGCTAAGGCTAACAGAGTTTTGCCAAGATAACTCATTCAGTCATGTCTGACTCTTTGAGACCCTATGAATCACAGCAGCCAGGCCTCCCTTTCCATCACAAACTCCTGGAGTTCACTCAGACTCACGTCCATTGAGTCAGTGATGCCATCCAGCCATCTCATCCTCTGTCGGCCCCTTCTCCTCCTGCCTCCAATCCTTCCCAGCATCAGAGTCTTTTCCAATGAGTCAACTCTTCATATGAGGTGGCCAAAGTACTGGAGTTTCAGCTTTAGCATCAGTCCTTCCAAAGAAATCCCAGGGCTGATCTCCTTCAGAATGGACTGGTTGGATCTCCTGAACTCATTAGTCATAGCAAACAACCTCTCCCAACATGAGACAACTCTACACATAGATATCACCAGATGGTCAATACTGAAATCAGATTGATTATATTCTTTGCAGCCAAAGATGGGGAAGCTCCATACAGTCAGCAAAAGCAAGACCTGGAGCTAACTGTGACTCATATCATCAGCTCCTTATTGCAAAATTCAGACTCAAATTAAAGAAAGCAAGGAAAACCACTAGTCCATTCAGGTATGACCTAAATCAAATCCCGTATGATCATACAGTGACGGTGATGAATAGATTGAGGTGCTAGATCTGGTAAACAGAGTGTCTGAAGAACTATGAATGGAGGTTCATAACATTGTACAGGAGGTGGTGACCAAAAGCACCCCTAAGAAAAGGAAATGTAAGAAAGCAAAGTGGTTAGCTGAGGAGGCCTTACAAACAGCCGAGAAAAGAAGAAAAGTGAAAGGCAAAGGAGAAAGAAAGATACACCCACTTGAAGGCAGAGTTCTAGAGAATAGCAAGGAGAGATAAGAAAGCCTCCTTAAGTGAAAAATGCAAAGAAATAGAGGAAAATAATAGAATGGGAAAGACTAGAGTTCTCTTCAAGAAGATTGGAGACACCAAGGGAATATTTCATGCAAAGTTAGGCAGAATAAAGGACAAAAACAGCGAGGACCTAACAGGAGAAGAGATTAAGAAGAGGTGGCAAGAATACACAGAAGTACTACACAAAAGGTTCTTAATGATCCAGAAACTATGATGGTGTTGTCACTCACCTAGAGCCAGACATCCTGGGGTGTGAATTAACTGGGCCTTAAGAAGCATTGCTATGATAAAAGCTCATGAGGTCATAGAATTCCAGGTGAGCTATTCAAAATCCTAAGGTTATGCCATCAAAGTGCTACACTCAGTATGCCAGCAAATTTGGAAAACTCAGTAGTGCCACAGTACTGGAAAAGGTCAGCTTTTCTTCTCCCAATATTGCAGAAAAGCAATGCCAAATGTTTAAATTACAGTACAATTGTTTCATTTCACATGCTAGCAATGTTATGCTAAAAAAATCCTTCAAGCTAGGCTTCAGCAGTATGTGAACTGAGAACTTCCAAATGTACAAGCTGGATTTAGAAAAGGCAGAGGAACATGAGATCAAACTGCCAAAATCTTCTGGATCATAGAAAAAGCAATGGAATTGCAAAAATTCTAATTCTGCTTGATTGACAACACTAAGGACTTTGACTGTGTGGATCATAACAAATTGTGGAACATGTTTGATAAGATGGGAATACCAGGCCACTTTACCTGCCTCCTGAGAAACCTGTATCATGACAAGAAACAATAGTTAGAACTGAAGATAGAACAATGGACTGGTCCCAAATTGGGAAGGAGTACTTCAGAGCTGTCTACTGTTGCCCTGCTGGGCTGGATCATGCACAAGCTGGAATCAAGATTGCCAGGAGAAATATCAACAACCTTAGATATACAGATGACACCATGCTAATGGCAGAAAGTAAAGAGGAACTAAAGAGATTCTTGATTAAGGTAAAATAGGAGAGTGAAAAAACCTGGCTTAAAACTTAACATTCAAAAGATCAAGATCATGGAATCTGGTTACATCACTTCACAGGCAAACAGAAGGGGAAAAAGTGCAAGCAATGACAGATTTCCTCCTCCCTCCTGCCACTTTGTTGAGATCCAAAATCACTGTGGATGGTGACTGCAGCCATGAAATTAAAAGGCACTTGCTCCTTGGAAGAAAAGCTATGACAAACCTAGACAACATAATAAAAAGCAGAGACACCACTTTGCTGACAAAGGTCCATATAGTCAAAGCTATGGTTTTCCCAGTAGTCATGTTTGGATTTGAGAGTTTGACCATAAAGAAGACTGAGCACTGAAGAACTGATGTTTTCAAATTGTGGTGCTGGAGAAAACTCTTGAAAGTTCTTTGGACTGCAAGATCAGACCAGTCAATCCTAAAGGAAATCAACCCTGAATATTTATTGAAAGGATTGTTGGAAGCTGAAGCTCCAATACCTTGGCCCCCTGTTGCAAAGAGCTGACTCACTGGAAAAAACCCTGATGCTGGGAAAGATTGAAGGCAAAAGAAGAAGCGGGGGTTGGGGGGGTAGGGGGGGCAGAGGATGAGATGTTTAGAGAGCATCACTGATTCAATGAACATGAAAATGAGTCTGGGAGATAGAGGAGAACAGAGGAGCCTGATGTTCTACAGTCCATGATGTTGCAAATATTCAGACACTGCTTTATAACTAACAACAACTACAAAAGGCAAATATACTGTAAAAGTAGGATACTATCCATACACAAATACAATATTAATACCAGAACCATGATAAGAAGAGAGTAAAAATGTAGCAAAGGAATTGCATTTCAAATTGAGGGGCCAAAAACTTAAAATAACTTGAATATATACAGATTGCTATATCAAATCCTATTGGGAAATGGGAACCAAAAAAAAAAAAAATAGATACACACACAGAAAAGAAACAGCAACACAAAAATGACACAAGATGGTTATCAAACCACAAGAAAAAAGAACAAAATAGCAAGTGAGAAAACACACCTATAAAAACAAATGTAAAACAAATTAACTGGCAATAGAAAAATACCTATTAATAATTATCTTAAATGTAAGTGGATTAAATGTTTCAAACAAAAGACACAGACTGGTGGAGTAGATACAAAAACAAGACCCTAATGTTTTTGTTCAGTCACAGAGTCATGAATGACTCTTTGTGAACCCATGGACTAAAGTGTACCAGGCTTCCTCGCCCATCACAATCTCCCAGTTTGCTCAAATTAATATCCACTGAGTCAGTGATACTATCTAACCATTTCTTCCTCTACCACCCTCTTCTCCATTTGCCTTCAATCTTTCCCAGCATCCGGGTCTTTTCCAGTGAGTCAGCTCTTTGTATCAAGTGGCCAGAGTATTAGAGCTTCATCAATGGCATCAGTCCTTCCAATGAATATTCAGTGTTGAGTTCCTTTAGGATGGACTGGTTTGATCTCCTTGCTGTCCAAGGGACTCTCGAGTCTTCTCCAGCAGCACACTTCAAAAGCATCAATTTTTTAGCACACTGCTTCCTTTATGGTCCAGCTCTCACATCCATACACGACTACTGGAAAAAACAAACTTAACTATATGGACTTTTGTTGGCAATTTATGCCTCTGCTTTTTAACACACTGTCTAGCTTTGTCTATGAAAGTTGGCATAGAAACACTCATATTTGACAAAGAAGACTTTAAAATAAATACTGCTACAAAACAAAGGATACTATATAATGATCAAGGGATCATTCCAAGAAAATATGCAACAATTGTAAATATATATGAACTCAACATACAGCACCTCAATTTTTAAGGCAAATGACAGTAACAAAATAATTATGGGTGGATTTTAACACCCCACATTCATCAACAGACAGATCATCCAGACAGAAAATTAATAAGGAAACAAAAACCTTGAATGATACATTATACCAGATAGACTTAATTGATATCTAGAGGATGTTCCAACAAAAAGCAGTAGATTTTCTTTCAAAACCCACGTGGAACATTTTCCAGAACAGATCACACTTTGGGCCACAAATCAAGCCTTGGTAATATTAAGAAAATTAAACTCATATCAAGCATCTTTTCCTAACACCACAATGTGAGATTAGAAATCTGTTATAGGAGAAAAACGTTAAAAACACAGGCACATGGAGACTGAAATCTATGTTACTAAACAACCAATAAGTCACTGATAAAATCAAAGAGGAAAATAAAAATTGCCTAGGGGCAAATGAAAATGAAAGCATGATGATCCAAAATCTATGGGGGAGGGGAACAACAGCAAGTCAAATAGGGGAGTTTTTAGCAATGTAATATTCAGTTCAGTTCAGTTCAGTTGCTCAGTCATGTCCGACTGTTTGTGACGCCATGAATCGCAGCATGCCAGGCCTCCCTGTACATCACCAACTCCTGGAGTTCACTCAGACTCACATCCATAGAGTCAGTGATGGTCCGTCTAGTCAAGGCTATGGTTTTTCTAGTGGTCGTGTATGGATGTGAGAGTTGGACTGTGAAGAAGGCTGAGCACTGAAGAATTGATGCTTTTGAACTGTGGTGTTAGAGAAGACTCTTGAGAGTCCCTTGGACTGCAAGGAGTTCCAACCAGTCCATTCTGAAGGAGATCAGCCCTGGGATTTCTTTGGAAGGACTGATGCTAAAGCTGAAACTCCAGTACTTTGGCCACCTCATGCGAAGAGTTGACTCATTGGAAAAGACTGTGATGCTTGGAGGGATTGGGGGCAGGAGGAGAAGGGGCCGACAGAGGATGAGATGGCTGGATGGCATCACTGACTCGATGGGCGTGAGTCTGGGGAAGTCCTGGAGTTGGATATTACTTTAGGGAATAAGAAAAAAACCTCACACAACCTAAATTTTCAGCTAAAGCAACTAGAGAGAAGAAGAACAAACAAAACTCATAGATAGTAGAAGAAAAGAAATCATAAAGATCAAGCAGATAAAATGAAATAAAGACAAAGAAAATAATGAAAAATATAAATGAAATTTAAACCTAATTCTTTGAGCAGGCAGACAAAATCGATAAACACTTTTAGTCAATCTAATCAAGAAAAAAAGGAGAGAATTTAAATCACTAAAATTAGAAATGGAAAAGAAGTTACAACATACACCGAATAAATACAAAGAATCGAGACTACTACAAGCAACTATATGCCAATAAAAAAGACAACCTAGGATAATCAAATTCTTAGAAAGGTAAAACCTTCCAAGATTGAAGCAAAAAGAGAGAAAATATGAACATACTAATCATAAGAATGAAATTGACCCACTCCAGTATTCTTGCCTGGAGAATTCCAAGCACAGAGGAGCCTGGTGGGCTGCAGTCCATGGGGTCACATGACTGAGCATGTGTGCATGAGAGTGGAGGGATATGGGCTGGTAGCAATAAACTGGTAGAACTAAAAAAAAAAATGAAATTAAAATTGTGATTAAAATGATTCAGCAAACAAAAGTTCAGGACCAGATGGCTTCACAGATGAATTCTACCAAACATTTAGAGAGTAGTTAACAGCTACCTACCCTTTTGAAACTATGAGGCCACCATCAGCCTGATACCAAAACCAGACAAAGATACCACAAAAAAAGAAAATCACAGGCCAATATCACTGATGATCATAAATAAAAAAAATCCTCAAGAAAGTATCTGCAATCCAAATATAACAGCATACTCAAAGGATCATAAACCTTGCTCACATGACATTTATTCCAGGGATCACAATAAACTGTGGAAAATTTTCAGAGAGATGGGAATACCAGACCACCTGACCTGCCTCGAGAAATCTGTATGCAGGTCAGGAAGCAACAGTTAGAACTGGACATGGAACAACAGACTGGTTCCAAATAGGAAAAGGAGTGAATCAAGGCTGTATATTGTCACCCTGTTTGTTTAACTTCTATGCAGAGTACATCATGAGAAATGCTGGACTGGAAGAAACACAAGCTGGAATCAAGATTGCCAGGAGAAATATCAATAACCTCAGATATGCAGATGATACCACCCTTATGGCAGACAGTGAGAGGAACAAAAAATCCTCTTGATGAAAGTGAAAGAGGAGAGTGAAAAAGTTGGCTTAAAGCTCAACATTCAGAAAACGAAGATCATGGCATCTGGTCCCATCACTTTACAGCAAATAGATGGGGAAACAATGGAAACAGTGTCAGACTTTATTTTTTGGGGCTCCAAAATCACTGCACATGGTGACTGCAGCCATGAAATTAAAAGACGGTTACTCCTTGGAAGGAAAGTTATGACCAACCTAGATAGCACATTCAAAAGCAGAGGAGACATTACTTTGCCGACTAAGGTCCGTCTAGTCAAGGCTATGGTTTTTCCAGTGGTCATGTATGGATGTGAGAGTTGGACTATGAAGAAGGCTGAGCGCCAAAGAATTGATGCTTTTGAACTGTGGTGTTGGAGAAGACGCTTGAGAGTCCCTTGGACTGAAAGGAGATCCAGCCAGTCCATTCTGAAGGAGATCAGCCCTGGGATTTCTTTGGAAGGAATGACGCTAAAGCTGAATCTCCAGCACTTTGGCTACCTGATGTGACGAGTTGACTCATTGGAAAAAACTCTGATGTTGGGAGGGATTGGATGCAGGAGGAGAAGGGGCCGACAGAAGATTAGATGGCTGGCTGGCATCACTGACTCGATGGGCATGAGTCTGAGTGAACTCCAGGAGTTGGTGATGGACAGGGAGCCCTGGTGTGCTGAGATTCATAGGGTCACAAAGAGTAGGACACGACTGAGCAACTGAACTGAACTGACTGAAAATTTCTTTGATATAAACAAATCAATTAATGTGATACACCATACTAACAAACTGAAGAATAAAAACCATGTGATCATGTCAATAGTTGAAGAAAAGACTTTTTTACAAAATCTAACACCTATTTACAATAAAAATTCTCCAGAAAGTGGGCACAGAGAGAACCTACCTCAACATAATAAATTCTGTATATGACAAATTAACAACAAACATTTCAAAGGTGAAAAATTGAAAGCATTTATTCTAAAATCAGAAAGAAGACAAGGATGTACACCCTTTGTACTCTTATTTAACATAATTTTGAAAGTTCTAGCTATGGCAATCAGTAGAAAAATAAAAAGTAATCCAAGTTGTAAAAGAAAAAAAAAGTCATTATTTGCAGATGACATGATGCTATACATGGAAAATCTTAAATGTGCTACAAGAAAACTACTAGAGCTCATTAGGCTATTTTGTAAATTTGCAGGATACACAATTAGTGAACAGAAATCACTTCATTCCTATAAACTAACAATTAAAATTCAGAAAGAAAAAAATTTAAAAAGCAATCTTACTTGCTGTTATATCTTAAAGAATAAAATACTAAGGAATAAACCTACATAAAGTGGCAAAAGACCTATATTTAGAAAACTATTAAACACTGGTGAAATAATTCAAAAATAAGACAAACATATGGAGAGATATACCATGTCCTTGGATTGGAAGGGTCAATATTTTCAAAATGACTATGTTACCTAAAGCAATCTACAGATTCAATGTGTTCCCTATCAAATTACATATGGCATTTTTCATTGAATTAGGGTATATAAATAGGATATACAAATTTTACAATTTGTATAGAAAGACAAAAGACCCAAAGTATCCAAAGTATTCTTGAGAAAGGAAAAAAATACACACACACACACACACACACACATATATATATATATATATATATATATATATATCTCAAAGCTGGATAAATCAGCCTCTATGATCTCAGCCTGAATCATCCAAAAAACATGATATTGGCACACAAAAATAAATATAGATCAATGGAATATGATAGAATGTCCAGAGATAAGCCCACACACCTATGGTCAGCTTATAGAAGACAAAGGAGGCAAGACTCTGCAATGAGGAATGACTATCTAATCAATAAGTGGTTATAGAAATACTGGACAACTACAAGTAAGTGAATGAAATTAGAACAATCAAACAACCATGCAGGGGGGAAGGTCAAACATGGCAGAGGAAAGGATGGGGAGACCACTTTCTCCCCATGGAAAGATCATCTGAACACTGAGCAAATACCACAAAACAACTTCTGAATGCTGACAGAGGACACCCAGGAAGGCAGCCCATTGTCTTGGAAAGGAGGTAGGACAAAATATAAAATATAAAAAGAGAGACAAAAGAG
Source organism: Aepyceros melampus (assembly GCA_006408695.1). Classification (NCBI taxonomy): domain Eukaryota; kingdom Metazoa; phylum Chordata; class Mammalia; order Artiodactyla; family Bovidae; genus Aepyceros; species Aepyceros melampus. Next base: position 268,612 of record SJXQ01008054.1, on the reverse strand, counting down.
TTAGTGATGGAGACCTGTCCTGGCGAGGGAGTCCTAAAAGAGGAAAAGTTCACAAACACCAGAAAACCCTCTCATGGGTGGGTCTTTGGGGAGATTTGGATCTCAGAGAGCAACACAACTGGAAGGAAAAATAAATGAATAAAACCCACAGATTATGTGCCTAACTGCAACTCCCAGCAGAAAAGTAGCCCAGATGCTCACGACTGCCACCAGCAAGTAGGGGCTGAACAGGGAGGCATGGGCTGTGTTGCTTAGGGTAAGGATGGGGCCTGAATGCCCTGAGGACAATCTGAGGGAGCTAACATGAGATAGCAACCCAAACTGTGGGATAGCCAGAGAGGGGGGGTGGGGGGGGAAGAGGAGAGAGAGAAATTTACCACTAAAAGCTCTAACCTAAGGCACTGCAGGCCCACTCACAGAACAAAGGAGTGAGTGAATACCAGAGGAGAGCTATCCAGCTGCAGACCAGCCCATCCCCTGCCTGCCAGAGGCACGTGGCCGACAGCTGGAGGTGGAAGGCAAGGGGCAAACTAGGCCCCAGAGATGGAATCATCAACCAAACTGCAAGCAGGCTTCCAGTCACTAATCAAGACTTCCTTGGATCCTGGACAGGTGACATCTACCAGGACAGTTGCAGCCAGAGATCAGCTCCCCAGAGGAGACACAGCACACCTGAGATGGCACTCCATCTGTGCACCCGGGAAACTGAGCAGCTGGGATGGGGGAAGTGATAAGACGCACGTCCCACCTGGGGAGAGTGTGTTCACAAGTACCTGGTCACCTGAGCTTCTCGGACTTGGGCAGGGCACAAATCGCAGGCCCAACCGAGTCTGTGCCTTTACGGAGTACCCGAGAACCTAACCTGAGCGGCTTAGCCCTGGGAAGTACACTCAACCCAGGGCCCGCCTCAGACAGTTCCCCTGCAAAGCAACCTGGAACCTGAGCAGTGTAAACCAGGAAAGAACACATGCCGTGAGTGGGGGCAAACCCATTGTAGCCCAGATACTGCCAGCACTTCCCACACATGCCAGTGATATTGGTTTACAGTGTTTCTCCCTCCCTGCAGCACAACTGAACAAGTGAGCCTAAATAAATGACTACCTTTGGCCTTTTGTATCAGGGCAGAAGTTAGATACAGAAGAGACTTGCAAACAGAGGAAGCCAAAATAAACAAAGAGGGAACCTCTTTGGAAGTGACAGGTGCAACAGATTAAAATCCTGTAGTTAGCACTGCTACACTGGAAGGGATCTATAGATCTTGAGAAGAAGTATAAGCTGGAATAAGGAATTATTTGAAACTGAACTGACCCTACATTGTCCTCAACAGCTCCAGAGAAAATCCTAAATATATTTTACTATTATCATTTTTAGTTTTTCTTTAAATTTAAGTTATTACTTAGTTTTCATTATCTTGCAAAAAAAGACTCTATCTTTAAAACAAATTTCATATTTTTAAAATAACTTTCATGGTTTTGTTTTGTCTTTTTAATATTGTATTTTTGAAAATCTAACTTCTAGATTTTTAATCTTTGCTTTTTGGTATTTGTTATCAATTCTGAGCCTTTAAGAATCCAATCTTCAGTACCCATTTTTACTTAAGAGTGTGATTACTGGCTTGATTGCTCTCTTCCCTTTTGACACTCCTTCTCCTCCAGGTCACCTCTATCTCCTCCCTCTCCCTTCTCTTCTCTACTTAACTCTGTGAATCTCTTTGGGTGTTCCAGGCTGTGGAGAACACTTAGGGAATTGATCACAGGCTAGATTGGTCTCTCTCATTTGGACTCCCTCTCTTCTCCTCCTAGCCACTTCTATCTCCTTCCTCCCTATTCTCTTCTCTATGGAACTCAGTGAACCTCTCTGAGTGTTCCAGACTGTGGAGAAAATAGGGAATTGATTAATGGCTAGATTCTTCTCTCCCCTTTTGATTCCCCCTCTTCTCCTCCTGGCCACTTCTATATCCCTCCTCCCTCTTCTCTTCTCCTTGTAACTCTGTGAACCTCTCTGGGTGTTCCTTACTGTGGAGAATCTTTTCACCATTAAACTAGATGTTTTATCATCAGTGCTGTATGGATAGAGAAGTCTTGAGGATACTGTAGGAATAAGAGTGAAAGCCAGAGGCAGGGGCTTAAATCCAAAACTTGACAACATGAGAAAACTCCTGACTCCAGGGAACATTAATTGACAAGAGCTCCTCCAAAAGCCTCCATATCTACACTGAAACCAAGCTCCACCCAAAAGCCAACAAGTTTCAGAGTAAGGCATACTAAACTAATACTCCAACAAAGCAAGAACATAACCTTGAGCACAAAATACAGGTAGCCAAAAACACACTGACATCTCAAAAGTCACTACTGGACACTTCATTGCACTCCAGAGAGAAGACATCCAGCTCCACCCACCAGAACACAGACTCAAGCTTTCCTAACCAGGAAATCTTGACAAGCCATTCATTCACCACCACCCTCAGGGAGAAACCTCCACAATAAAGAGGAACCACAAACTTCCACTTCAAACACAGCAACCAAAACAAGATGAAAAGGCAGAGACATATTCAGCAGGTAAGGGACCATGACAAAAGCCCACAAAACCAAACAAAAGAGGAGGAGATAGGGAGTCAAACTGGAAAAGAATTCAGAATAATGACAGTAAAAATGATCAAAAATCTTGAAAACAAAATGAAGTTACAGATAAATAGTCTAGAGATAAGGATTGGGAAGATGCAAGAAAAGTTTAACAAGGACCTAGAAGAAATAAAAAAAGAGTCAGTCAATAATGAATAATGCAATAACTGAGATCAAAAGCACTCTGGAGCGAACCAACAGTAGAATAACTGAGGCAGAAGATAGAATAGGTGAGGTGGAAGACAAAATGGTGGAAATAAATGAAACAGAGAGAAAAAAAAGATTAAAAGAAATAAGGACAACCTCAGAGACCTCTGGAACAATGTTAAAGGCCCCAACATTTGAATCATAGGAGTCCCAGAAGAAGACAAAAAGAAAGGCCATGAGAAAATACTTGAGGAGTTAATAGTTGAAAACTTCCTTAAAATGAGGTAGGAAATAGCCATCCAAGTCCAAGAAACCCAGAGTCCTAAACAGGATAAACCTAAGGTGAAACACCCCAAGACACATATTAATCAATTTATTGATAATTAAAAACAAAGAATAAATATTAAAAGCAGAAAGGGAAAAACAAATAACTTGGGAGGGGATTCCCTTCAGGATAACAGTGAACCTTTCAATAGAAACTCTTCAGGCTAGAAAGGAATGGAAGGACACACGTAAAGTGATGAAAGAGAAAAACCTACAACCCAGATTACTGTACCCAACAAGGATCTCATTCAAATATGAAGGAGAAATCAAAAGCTTTAGAGACAAGCAAAAGTTGACAGAATTCAGCACCACCAAACCAGCTCTTCAACAAATGCTAATGTATCTTCTCTAGACAGGAAAAATAGAAAAGGTTTATAAACTCAAACCCAAAACAACAAAGTAAATGGCAATAGGATCATACTTATCAATAATTCATTAAATGTAAATGGGTTGAATGCCCCAAACAAAAGACAAAGACTGGCTGAATGGATACAAAAACAAGGCCTTTATATATGCTGTCTACAAGAGACCAGAGACATTACTTTGCCAACAAAGGTCCATCTAATCAAGGCTATCATTTTTCCAGTGGTCATGTATGGATGTGAGAGTTGGACTGTGAAGAAGGCTGAGCACCAAGGAATTGATGCTTTTGAACTGTGGTGTTGGAGAAGACTCTTGAGAGTCCCTTGGACTGCAAGGAGATCCAACCCATCCATTCTAAAGGTCCTAGGTGTTCATTGGAGGGACTGATATAGAAGCTAAAACTCCAATACTTTGGCCACCTGATGCGGAAAGATGACTCATTTGAAAAGACCCTGATGCTGGGAAAGACTAGGGTAGGAGAAGAAGGGGATGACAGAGGATGAGATGGTTGGATGGCATTATCAACACAATGGACATGGGTTTGGGTGGACTCTGGGAGTTGGTCATGGACAGGGAGGCCTGGCATGCTGCGGTTCATGGGGTCCCAAATAGTTGGATATGACTGAGTGACTGAACTGAACTGAATTGAACAAAAACACACCTCAAACCTAGGGATACATACTGACTGAAAGTGAAGGGCTGGAAAAGTATATTTTCCACAAATGGAGACCAAAAGATAGCAAGAGTAGCAATACTCATATCATATAAAACAAACTTTTAAATAAAGGCCATGAAAAGACAAAGAAGGACACTACATCATGATCAAAGGATCAATCCAAGAAGAAGATATAACAATTATAAATATATATGCATCCAACTAGAAGCACCACAATATATAAGGCAAATATTAAGAAGTATGAAAAAGGAAATTAACAGTAACACAATAATAGTGGGAGACCTTAATACCCTACTCACTCCTATAGATAGATCAACAAAACAGAAAATTAACAAGGAAACATGAACTTTAAATGGTACAATGGACCACTTAGACCTAATTGATATCTATAGTACATTTCACCCTAAAACAATGAATTCCACCTTTTTCTCAAGAGTACACAGAACGTTCTTCCAGATAGATCACATCCTGGGCCATAAACCTAGCCTTGATAAATTCAAAAAAATTGAAATCATTCTAAGCAACTTTTCTGACCAAAATGCGGTAAGATTAGATGTCAAATACAGGGAAAAAACTATTAAAAATACAAACATATGGAGGCTAAATAACAAACTTTTAAATAACCAACAAATCACAGAAGAAATAAAAAAATAAAGTAAAATATGCATAGAAATGAATGACAAAGAAGACACAACAACCCCAAAACTACAGGATTCAGTGAAAGCAGTGTTATGGGGAAGGTTCATAGCAATACAAGCTTAATTCAAGGAACAGGAGAGAAATCAAATAAATAACCTAACCCTACACCTAAAGCAATAGAAAAAGAAGAAATGAAGCACCCCAGCGTTAGCAGAAGGAAATAAATTTTAAAAATTATGGCATAAATAAATGCAAAAGAAACAAAGGAGACCATAGCCAAATCAACAAAGCTAAAAGCTTGTTTTTTGAGAAGATGAAAAAGAATTAGACAAACCATTAGCCAGACACATCAAGAAACAAAGGGAGAAGAACCAAGGCACAAAATTAAAAATGAAAATGGAGACATCATAACAGACAACACAGAAATACAAAGGATCATGAGACTACGATCAGCAATTATATGCCAATAAAATGGGCAACATGGAAGAAATGGATAAATTCTTAGAAAAGTATAACTTTGCAAAACTGAACCAGGAAGAAATAGAAAATCTTAACAGAACCATCACAAGCACGGAAATTGAAACTGTAATCAGAAATCTTCCAACAAAAGCCAAAACAAAATGCTTCACAGCTGAATTCTACAAAAAATTTAGAGAAAAGCTAACATCTATCCTACTCAAACTCTTCCAGAAAATTGAAGAGGAAGGTAAACTTTCAAACTCATTCTATGAGACCACCATCACCCTAATACCAAAACCAGAAAAAGATGCCACACAATAAAGAAAACTACAGGCCAATATCACTAATGAACATAGATGCAAAAATCCTTAACAAAATTATAGCGAGCAGAATCCAACAACATATTAAAAAGATTATACATCATGACCAAGTGGGCTTTATCCCAGGGATGCAAAGATTCTTCAATATTCACAAATCAATCAATATGATACATCATATTAAAAAACTGGAAAAATAAAAACCATATCATTTTCCCAATAGATGCAGAGAAAGCTTTGAAAAAATTCAACATCCATTTATGATTAAAAAAAAAAAAACTCTCCAGAAAGCAGGCATAGATGCAAAAACTTCATCATCATAAGAGCCATATATGATAAATCCACAGCAAACATTATCCTCAATGTTGAGGTGAAAAACTGAAAGCATTTCCCCAAAGTCAGGAACAAGACAAGGGTGCCCACCTTACCACTACTATTCAACACAATTTTGGAAGTTTTAGCCACAGCAATCAGAGAAGAAAATGAAACAAAAGGAATACAGATTGGAAAAGAATAAAACTCTCAGTTTGCAGATGACACAGTCCTCTACATAGAAAACCTTAAAGACTCCACCAGAAAATTACTAGAGCTAATCAATGAATATAGTAAATTTTCAGGATATAAAATCAACACACAGAAATCCCTTGCATTCCTCTACACTAACAATGAGAAAACAGACAGATAAATTAAGGAAACAATTCCATTCACCATTGCAATGAAAAGAATAAAATACTTAGGAATAAACCTACCTAAAGAAACGAAAGACCTATATATAGAAAACTATAAAACAGTGGTGAAAGAAATCAAAGAGGACACAAATAGATGGAGAAATATACCATGCTCATGGATCAGAAGAATCAATTGAGTGAAAATGAGTACACTACCCAAAGCAATTATACTATTCAATACAATCCCTATCAAGCTACCAATGGTATTTTTCAGAGAATTAGAACTAATAATTTCACAATTTGTATGTACATACAAAAAATATTGAAGAGCCAAAGGAATCTTGAGAAAAAAATAATGAAACTGGAGGAATCAACCTGCCTGACTTCAGGCTTTACTACAAAGCAACAGTCATCAAGACAGTATGGCTGGCACAAAGACAGAAAAATAGATCAATGGAACAAAACAGAAAGCCCAGAGATAAGCCCACTCACCTGTGGACACCTTATCTTTGACAAAGGAGGCAAGAATATACAATGGAGAAAAGATAATCTCTTTAACAAGTGATGCTGGGAAAACTGGTCAACCACTTGTAAAAGAATGAAACTAGAACACTTTTTAACACCATACACAAAACTTAACTCAAAATGGATTAAAGATCTAAATGTAAGACCAGAAACTATAAAGCTCCTAGAGGAAAACATAGGCCAAACACTCTCTGATGTAAATCATAGCAGGATCCTCTATGACCCATGTCCCAGAGTAATGAAAAAAAAAAACAGGAAAAGATAAATGGGACCTAATTAAACTTAAAAGGTCTTGTACAACAAAGGAAACTATAAGCAAGATGAAAATCTTCAGAATGGGAGAAAATAATAGCAAATGAAGCAACTGACAAATAATTAATCTCAAAAATACACAAGCAACTCCTGCAGCGCAATTCCAGAAAAATAAGCGACCCAATAAAAAAAACAGGCCAAAGAACTAAACAGACATTTCTCCTAAGAAGACATACAAATGGCTAACAAACATGAAAAGATGCTCAACATCACTCATTATCAGAGAGATGCAAATCAAAACCACAATGAAGTACCATTTCACGCCAGTCAGAATGGCTGCAATCCAAAAGTCTACAAGCATAAATGCCAGAGAAGGTGTGGAGAAAATGGAACCCTCTTACACTGTTGGTAAGAATGCAAACTAGTATAGCCACTATGGAGAACAATGTGGAGATTCCTTAAGAAACTGGAAACCGAAAAAAAAAAAAAAAAGAAAAAGAAACTGGAAACCGAACTGCCATATGACCCAGCAATCCCACTGCTGGGCATAAACACCAAGGAAACCAGAATTGAAAAAGACATGTGTACCCCAATGTTCATCACAGCACTGTTTATAATAGCCAAAACATGGAAGCAACCTAGATGCTCGACAGATGAATGAATAAAAAGCTGTGATACATATATACAATGGAATATTACTCAGCTATTTAAAAGAATGAACTTGAATCAGTTTTAATGTGGTGGATGAAACTGGTGCCTATTATATAGTGTCCAGTAAGTCAGAAAGTAAAAACACCAATACAGTATATTAATGCATATATATGGATTTTAGAAAGATGGTGATGATGACCCTATATGTGAGACAGCAAAAGAGACAAATATGTAAAGAACAGACTTTTGGACTCTGTGGGAGAAGTCGAGGTTGGGAAGATTTGAGACAATGGCATTGAAACATGTATATTATCATATGTGAAATCAATCGCCAGTCCAGGTTCATTGTATGAGACCAGTTACTCAGGGCTTTGTACTGGGATGACACTGAGGGATGGAATGGAGAGGGAGGTGGGAGAAAATGTCAGAATGGGGAACACATGTACACCCATGGCTGATTCATGTGAATGTAGGACAAAAAACCACCAGAATATTGTAATGTAATTTGCCTCCAATTAAAATAAATTTTAAAAATGCACAAAATATATTGAAAATTGATTTAAGATAAAATATAAGGCCAAAAACTATGAAAATCTTAGTGGAAAACAGGCAGAACACCCTTCTAGATAAATCATAGCAAGATCTTTTTAAATTTACCTTTTAGAGTATGAAAATAAACACAGTAATAAACCAATTGGACTTAATTAAACTTAAAAGCTTTTACATAGCAAAGAAAACAATAAACAAAATGGAAAGACAACTGCTGTTGTGAAGGGGACTTTCTGAATTACAAGAGCTCCACATCCCCACAGTGGAGTGTAATAAGCTGGAATACAGTGTTACATTTAGTCTTTATGTCTCTGTTGGTGCCTCTTGGCTGTGACAAGTTCTCATACCTTCCTCATTTTTTATGACCTTAACAATGTTGAGGAGTATTGACCTGTTCTAAACACCAAGTCTTCTGCTTCAGTAGGCAGAAATAGAAAGAGATAGTAGGGGAGCCACTTCAGGTTCATTAAAAAAAAAATCAGCCTAGAGGCATATTATATATCTTAATCAATTTTGGCCAATAATGAAGATAAAATAAAAAGAAGAGGAAGTCTTGGGGCACGATCCAGGAGGTGGGCCTGAAGATCTAAAGTTGTAGAATCGAGTTCAAGAGACTGAAACAATAGAGAACTCCCGACTCCACAGAATATTAATTGGTTTAACATTTCCCAAAGGTCTGCATCTCAACAACTAGGATATGGTCCCTCCCAAAGACCAACAAGCTCCAGTGCCAGATTATGCATGTCAAACAGCTAGCAAAACAGGAACTGGATCCTACCTATTAGCAGACAGGCTGAGTGTGTGTGTGCTCAGTCACTTCAGTCATGTCCAACTCTTTGCGAGCTGCCGGGCTCCTCTGACCATGGGATTCTCCAGGAAAGAATACTGGAGTCGGTTGCCATGCCATGGGATGGTCCTGACCCAGCCTGGGTGTCCTACATTGCAGGCAGATTCTTTATTGCTGAGCCATCAGGGAAGCCAAGCAGACAGGCTAACCAAAGCAATAACAGACTCACAGACACCTCAAAACATACCACTAGATGTGGCACTGCCCTTCAGAGAGACAAGATCCAGCTCCACTCACCAGAATACAAGTGGCAGCCTCCCAAATCAGGAAGCTGTCATAAGACACTGGTCCAACACCATCAACTGGGAACAGACTCCACAAGTAAGAAGAACTACAATCTGGAAGCCTGTGGAAAGGAGACCCAAAACACAGTAAATTAAAATGAAAGGACAGAGAAATATGCCACAGTGAAGGAATATGCCAAAACCCCACAAGACCAAATAAATGAAGAGGAAATAGACAATCTAGTTGAAAAAGAATTAAGATTAATGATAGTAAAGATGATCCAAGACCTCAGAAATATAGTGAAAGTACAGATAAACAGCACACAGGCACAGATTGAGAAGGCACAAGAAAGTCTTAAAAAGGAACTAGAAGAGATAAAGAACAGACAATCATCAATGAACAACACAATAACTGACATTAAAAAAATACACTACAGGGAATTAATAGCAGAATAGCTAAGGAATAAGAGTGTATAAATGAGCTGGAAGATACAATGTTGGAAATAATTGAAGCAAACAGAATAAAGAAATAATTAAAAGAAATGAGGGCAGGCTTAGTGACTTCTGGGACAACATTAAGCACAACATTCAAATTATGGGGGTCTCAGAGAAGAAGAGAAAAGTTAGGGTATGAGAAAATATTTAAGGAGATTATAGTAAAAAACCTTACCTAACATGAGAGAGGAAATAGCCATCCAAGTCTCAGGAGCCCAAAGTGTCTGATACAGGATAAATCCAAAAGGAAACACCCCAAGACACATACTAATCAAAGTAACAAAAATTAAGCAAAAAGAAAATAGTTATTAATGGTGGCAAGGGTAAAGTACCATATAACATATATAGGTATCCCCAGAAGTTAACAGCTGATCTTTCAGCAGAAACTCTTCAGGCCAGAGGGGAGTGGCAGGATATATATTTTTTAAAAAATGATGAAAGGGAAAAAAAACTACAACAAAGATTACTCTATCCAGCAAGGATTTCATTCAGATTCAACAGAGAAATCAAAAGCTTTACAGATAAGCAAAAGTTAGAAGAATTCAGAACCATCAAAACAGCTTTAAAACCAATGGTAAGGGAACTTCCCTAGACAGAGAACACAAGGAAAGAAAAGACCTACAAAAACAAACCCAAAACAAAAAAGTAAATTGTAATAGGATTGTGCATAACAATAGTTACCTTAAATGTAGATGGATTAAATGTTCCAACCAAAAGACACAAACTAGCTGAATGGATAGAAAAACAAGAACTGTATATATGCTGATTACAAGAGACCTACTTCAGATCTTGGGACACATACAGACTGAAACTGAGGGGCTGGAAAAAGGTATTCCATGGAAATGAAAATCAAAAGAAAGCTGGAGTAGCAATAATCATATCAGATAAAACAGACTTTAAGATCAAAAACTGTTGTAAGAGACGAGGAAAGATAATATATAATAATGAAGATATCAATCAAAGAAGATATAACAATTATAAATATATATGCACCAAACATGGGAACACAATACATAAGGCAAATGCTAACCATATAAAAAGGTAACTGACAGTAACACAATAATAGTGGAGGACTTAACACCTTACTCAAACCAAATGACAGATCATCCAAACATAAAATTAATAAGGAAACACACATCTTAAATAATAGCTTGTAACGGGAGAACTTAATTGATATCTACAGGACATTACAATCCCAAACAGTAGAATATATTTTTTTTTCTCAAGTGCACATGGAACATTTTCCAGGATAGATCACTTTTTGGGTCACAAATCAAGCCTTGGTAAATTTAAGAAAACTGAAATTGTATCAAGCATTTTTTCTGACCACAACACTATAAGATTAGATATCAATTACAGAAAAAAAAAATTTAAAACCACATGGGGGCTAAACAGCACACATCTAAATAATCAGGAGATCATAGAAGAAATCAACCAGAAAAAAAAAATCTAGAAAGAAATGAAAACAAAAAGATGACAAGCCAAAGTGTATGCTAAGTTGCTTCAGTCAGGTCCGACTCTGTGCAACCCCAGAGATGGCCTCCCACCAGGCTCCCCCATCCCTAGGATTCTCCAGGCAAGAACATTGGAATGGGTTGCAAAAAAGGTGATAAGATGGAAATTTATAAAAATAAAAGTTTACCTCAAGAAATGAGAAAAAAATCAAATAATAAAATGTAATCTTACAACTAAAGCAAAAAGAAGAAGAAGAAGAAGAACAAAAAAAAAAAAAAACCTGGAATTATCAGAATGAAAGAAATCATAAAGATCAGAGCCGAAATAGTGAAAAAAATATGAAGGAAACAATAGCAAAGATCAATAAATTAAAAACTGGTTCTTTGAAAGATAATATTGACAAACCAGTAGCCAGAGTCATCAAGAGAAAAAGAGAGAAAACTTAAATCAATAAAGTTAGAAATAAAAAATGAAAAGTCACAACAAATAACACAGAAATACGATGGATCATGAGAGACTACTTTGAGCAACTATATCCAATAAAATGGAAAACCTGGAAGAAATGAACAAATATTTAGAAAAGTATAACTTCCAAGACTGAACCAGGAAGAAATAGGAAGTATGAACAGAACAATCACAAGCAATGAAATGAAAACTGTAACAAAAAATCTTCCTACAAACAAAACCCCAGGACCTGATGACTTCACAGCTGAATTCTATCAAACTTTTAGAGAAAGTTAACACATATCCTGCTCAAACTCATTTAAAAAATTGCAGAGGTGGGAGAGGGAGAGGGTGGGATGATTTGGGAGAATGTCATTGAAACATGTATAATACCATATAAGAAATGAATCACCAGTCCAGGTTCGATGCAGGATACAGGATGCTTGGGCTGGTGCACTGGGATGACCCAGAGGGATGGTATGGGAAGGGAGGTGGGAGGGGGTTCAGGATGGGGAACATGTGTATACCCATGGCGGATTCATGTTGATGTATGGCAAAACCAATACAATATTGTAAAGTAATTAGCCTCCAATTAAAATAAATGAATTAAAAAAAAAAACAACACCTAGGCTTTCAGATGTGTATTCTCAACACTTGAACTTTAATGAACTCTTCTTCCTTTTTAGATAAGCTAAGAACAACTGTACATTCCAGCATGAGTCACCCAGGTCATGATTCCCTGTTGATTTTATAATAAAATGCTGCTGATCAAATAAAAAAAATTGCAGAGGGAGGAACACACACCAACTAATTCAATAAGGCTGAAAGCTTATGATGAATGATGTTGGACTCATGATCTCTGAAGATTTAGCTTCAGGACCAGGGACCAGGCTTAATCACTCAAGAACTTTTCTGTAGCAGAGTTTTATTAAAGTGAAAAGGGACAGAGAAAGCTTCTGACATATACATCAGAAGGGGGAGAGAGAGTGCCCCCCTCACTTGTCTAAGCAAGGGAGATATATACTTTTTGAAATTTGTTATTACAATAAATCAAAAGAATGTCCCAAGGTTGTAAGTATCTTACCAGACCCACTCCCATAATATACACTTTAAGATAACAGGATTAGTCAGAAGGTTCTCAAAAAGGAGAAAACTTGTCTTCAAGCAGGATACATTGTTGTCATATAATCTTTACTAAGACTAAGGAATGTAGGGGAGAAAAAGTTTTTCCTTTTCTCCTCCTTGAGAATTCCAGACCCTTATCTCCTCCTTGAGACCCCCAGACTACTTTCTCCTCCTCCTTGTGGAACCCAGACTTCTTATCAGTCTACCTAGGAATTGACTCTCTCAGCCCCTCCTTTTCTTTTAGGAGAATTATGTTGCCAAGGGAAAGGGACATCGTTTTCACTCCATAACTACTTCCTGCTCTGAGGGGCATCGTCTCTAAATTGTTGAGGCAACATATTCCCTAACCCTCTGATTCAGGGGCCCCAAGTAATAGTTGGAGGAGGCTGTGGCACTCGTAGGAGTCTGGGCAACCATTCGTAACTTAAAAGCTTTCAGATGGTTAGAAACAGATCCAGTTACACATTTACAGGTGCAGGGATCAAACAGTAAAAACAGAACAATTAGAATTATTATAATTAAGATAGTTTTCCACCATGGGGAACTAGTTAATGTTTCCCAAAATGAGGTGACTGAGGCTTCAGGAGAATCCATAGCTTGAATCATCTTGTTCATGTGTTTAGTAAACTGAGTAACATTAGTATTCATATCTGGTATATATGTACAGCATTTAGTGTGAATAATAGCACAAGTTTCTCCTTGTGTGGCCAATAGAATATCTCAGACCAATCTGTTTTGTAAAACCACCTTTCTAATTTGTATTTGTTCAGTGTTAAGGGCTGAAATACCTTTTTGAGAATCTTGTTAAGCCTGTTAAATAAAGTTAGAGCATGAACTCACAGCATAACATCTGTAATTCTCGGAGAGGGAACAAATATTGCAGCTAGATAATCATCAGACCTTGCCCAATTAGTTTTAAGGTATGGATAAGGTATAGCAGATTAGCAGGCTTCTCTGGAAACTCTGAAAATATGAAGCCATGAAAAAAAGCTAGACCTAGGGTGCATCTCCCTATCCAGCCAGGGGGAAGCCACATCCATAGATAAGAGCCATATATCCAATAGGTCCCATTTGGAGCAAGCCAGCATGACTGAGGGATCCAGTCCCAATCAGTGCCTGACCAGGCAAAAGATGACCTGAACTAGGATTGAAAAACACAGGAATGATTACATTGCATATTTCTTGAGGCCAAAAAGTCCAAATTGTTTCCAGTCATTATAATTAAGTTGTCAGCTAACTTCCAGGGATGGCTGTTAGTTCCCAGCATATGGTAGTATTAGATAGTAGAGGTGGCAAGAATACACGGAAGAACTGTACAAAAAAGATCTTCATGACCCAGATAATCATCATGATGTGTTGACTAATCTAGAGCCAGACATCTTGGAATGTGAAGTCAAGTGGGCCTTAGAAAGCATCACGACGAACAAAGCTAGTGGAGGTGATGGAATTCCACTTGAGCTGTTTCAAATCCTGAAAGATGATGCTGTGAAAGTGCTGCACTCAATTTGCCAGCAAATCTGGAAAACTCAGCAGTGGCCACAGGACTGGAAAAGGTCAGTTTTCATCCCAATTCCAAAGAAAGGCAATGCCAAAGAATGCTCAAACTACCGCACAATTGCATTCATCTCACATGCTAGTAAAGTAATGCTCAAAATTCTCCAAGCCAGACTTCAGCAATATGTGAACCGTGAACTCCCTGATGTTCAAGCTGGTTTTAGAAAAGGCAGAGGAACCAGAGATCAAATTGCCAACATCCGCTGGATCATGGAAAAAGCAAGAGAGTTCCAGAAAAACATCTATTTCTGCTTTANTTCAAGGACAGGGATGATGAGTAGGGCCAGTGTAGGTGCTGAGATCCCAGCGGGTAGGAGAGACTCTTTCCCAGTGTAAGGTAAGTGTAAGTGCGGTGGGAAGAGCCAAGAAGGGAGAGAGTCCTGGGTCTAGAGGTGAGGCGGTGGGGCCTGCAGACAAAGAAAATGGCAATATGACAAACTTGAGGGAAGTGTAATCTAGAGCCATACCTCTGTGTAGGTGAAACAGAATTATATTAACTATGACTTGATTTAAAATTCAAATGCACTGGCTTTCAGAATGGACCATTTAAAAATGCAGTATAATAACCATTAAAGGTCTTTTTAAAATTTAGCTGTTATGTCATAAAGCAATCGGATAGTATAACTGTCTTAAAGCTACAATACCAGTGACTAATTCTTTCTTCTTTTCAGAACAGATAATAACTTAAAAACCAGAAAGCTATCAGAGATATGTATAAATGACTTTAAAATATAAGGCAAAACAATTTTAGGTGTCACTGAGAAATAAACAAAAACAAATAAGTTATATCCTTCAAAGCTTTTAAAATCTTTTAAAATAAACACTTTTCATTTTGGAAACCAAAATCAACATAGTAATTATTGTCTTTTGAGGACACCATTTCAACCTTTAAACTGTATATAACACAAAATTGGGAACATATAAAGGTGACCAAGTAGGAAAACCATCTTTCTAAATATATTTTAATTTTTTACTGAATAATGCAGTTGACTGTTCTAAGGTTTTAAATCCTTTCATATTGCAGGAATAAAATAGTAAAAAGGAAAAATTAACACTCAACTTTTATTAATTATCAAGGATTTGTAAAATTGTTACATGTAAAATACCCATGGTTCTATGTGATAGATATTGTAACCTCCATTTTACAGATGAAAAAATACAGCTTCAGAGACTTGATGAGTGTCACACCACTGTAAATGCTAAAGCCAGGAATATACAAGCAGTTGAGAGATCTTGAGAGGAAATTTAAATTCAATGACCCGATTAACTGTTTCTCACTGGTATTTAATCAATAACTTCAATGCAAGCATTTACTTATAAGCAATCGCAATAGGTTAACTTAAATCTCCTCTTGTGTTGTTGGAAGAGGGTGTTTGCTATGACCAGTGAGTTCTCTTGGCAAAACTCTATTAGCCTTTGCCCTGCTTCATTCCGTATTCCAAGGCCAAATTTGCCTGTTACCCCAGGTGTTTATTGACTTCCTACTTTTGCATTCCAGTCCCCTATAATGAAAAGAACAACTTTTTTGGGTGTTAGTTCCAAGAGGTCTTGTAGGTCTTCATAGAACCATTCAATTTCAGCTTCTTCAGCGTTACTGGTTGGGGTATAGACTTGGATTACTGTGAAATTGAATGGTTTTCCTTGGAAACGAACAGAGATCATTCTGTCATTTTTGAGATTGCATCCTAGTACTGCATTTTGGACTCTTTTGTTGACCATGATGGCTACTCCATTTCTTTTAAGAGATTCCTGACCACAGTAATAGATATAATGGTCATCTAAGTCATATTCAAAAGCAGAGACATTACTTTGCCGACTAAGGTCTGTCTAGTCACGGCTATGGTTTTTCCAGTAGTCATGTATGGATGTGAGAGTTGGACTGTGAAGAAGGCTGAGTGCCGAAGAATTGATGCTTTTGAACTGTGGTGTTGGAGAAGACTCTTGAGAGTCCCTTGGACTGCAAGAAGATCCAACCAGTCCATTCTGAAGAAGATCAACCCTGGGATTTCTTTGGAAGGAATGACGCTAAAACTGAAGCTCCAGTACTTTGGCCACCTCATGCGAAGAGTTGACTCATTGGAAAAGACTTTGATGCTGGGAGGGATTGGGGGCAGGAGGAGAAGGGGACGACCGAGGATGAGATGGCTGGATGGCATCACTGACTTGATGGACGCGAGTCTGAGTGAACTCCAGGAGTTGGTGATGGACAGGGAGGCGTGGTGTGCTGCAATTCATGGGGTCACAAAGAGTCGGACACCACTGAGTGACTGAACTGAACTGAAGTTAAATTCACCCATTCCAGTCCATTTTAGTTTGCTGATTCCTAGAATGTTGACACTCACTCTTGCCATCTCCTTTTTGACCACTTCCAATTTGCCTTGATTCATGGACCTAACATTCCAAGTTCCTATGCAATATTGCTCTTTACAGCATTGGATCTTGCTTAATTACCAGTCACATCCACAACTGGATATTGTGCGTGGTGTGCTGCAATTCATGGGGTCACAAAGAGTCGGACACCACTGAGTGACTGAACTGAACTGAAGTTAAATTCACCCATTCCAGTCCATTTTAGTTTGCTGATTCCTAGAATGTTGACACTCACTCTTGCCATCTCCTTTTTGACCACTTCCAATTTGCCTTGATTCATGGACCTAACATTCCAAGTTCCTATGCAATATTGCTCTTTACAGCATTGGATCTTGCTTAATTACCAGTCACATCCACAACTGGATATTGTTTTTGTTTTGGCTCCATCCCTTCATTCTTTCTGGAGTTATTTCTCCAGTGATCTCCAGTAGCATATTGGGCACCTACTGACCTGGGGAGTTCCTCTTTCAGTATCCTATCATTTTGCTTTTTCATACGGTTCATGGGGTTCTCAAGGCAAGAATACTGAAGTGGTTTGCCATCCCCTTCTCCAGTGGAACACATTCTGTCAGACCTCTCCACCATGACCCACCCATCTCGGGTGGCCCCACATAGGATGGTTTAGTTTCATTGAGTTAGACAAGGCTGTGGTCCGACTCTATACATGGACCAAAATCTGATTGATTATATTCTTTGCAGCCAAAGATGGAGAAGCTCTACAGTCAGCAAAAACAAGACCAGGAGCTGACTGTGGCTGAGATCATGAACTCCTTATTGCCAAATTCAGACTTAAATTGAAGAAAGTAGGGAAAACCACTAGACTATTCAGGTATGACCTAAATAAAATCCCTTATGATTATACAGTGGAAGTGAGAAATAGATTTAAGGGTCTTAGATCTGATAGATAGAGTGCCTGATGAACTATG
>SJXQ01008054.1:102122-249763 GCA_006408695.1 Aepyceros melampus | reverse complement strand
AACTGGACATGGAACAACAGACTGGTTTCAAATAGGAAAAGGAGTACATCAAGGCTGCATATTGTCACCCTGCTTGTTTAACTTATATGCAGAGTACATCATGAGAAACGCTGGGCTGGAAGAAGCACAAGCTGGAATCAAGATTGCCGGGAGAAATATCCATAACCTCAGATATGCAGATGACACCACCCTTATGGCAGAAAGTGAAGAGGAACTAAAAAGCCTCTTGATGAAAGTGAAAGAGGAGAGTGAAAAAGTTGGCTTAAAGCTCAACATTCAGAAAACGAAGATCATGGCATCTGGTCCCATCACTTCATGGGAAATAGATGGGGAAAGAGTGGAAACAGTGTCAGACTTTATTTTTGGGGGGGCTCCAAAATCACTGCAGATGGTGATTGCAGCCATGAAACTAAAAGATGCTTACTCCTTGGAAGGAAAGTTATGACCAACCTAGATAGTATATTCAAAAGCAGAGAAATTACTTTGTCAACAAAGGTCCATCTAATCAAGGCTATGGTTTTTCCTGTGGTCATGTATGGATGTGAAAGTTGGACTGTGAAGAAAGCTGAGCGCCAAAGACTTGATGTTTTTGCACTGTGGTGTTGGTGAAGACTCATGAGAGTCCCTTAGACTGCAAGGAGATACCACTAGTCCATTCTAAAGGAGATTAGTCCTAGGTGTTCTTTGGAAGGAGTGATGCTAAACCTGAACCTCCTATAGTTTGGCCACCTCATGTGAACAGTTGACTCATTGGAAAAGACTGATGCTGGGAGGGATTGGGGGCAGGAGGAGAAGGGGACGACCGAGGATGAGATGGCTGGATGGCATCACTGACTTGATGGATGCGAGTCTGAGTGATCTCCGGGAGTTGGTGATGGACAAGGAGGCCTGGCATGCTGCAACTCATGGGGTCGCACAGAGTTGGACACGACTGAGTGACTGAACTGAATTGAACTGAACTGAAACCTACTATTTACTATCTTGAAATGAACCTCCTATAGTTTGGCCACCTCATGTGAACAGTTGACTCATTGGAAAAGACTGATGCTGGGAGGGATTGGGGGCAGGAGGAGAAGGGGACGACCGAGGATGAGATGGCTGGATGGCATCACTGACTTGATGGATGCGAGTCTGAGTGATCTCCGGGAGTTGGTGATGGACAAGGAGGCCTGGCATGCTGCAACTCATGGGGTCGCACAGAGTTGGACACGACTGAGTGACTGAACTGAATTGAACTGAACTGAAACCTACTATTTACTATCTTGAACTGTCAAGCCTATGATCAGCCACCTATTTCAGCTGCATACAAAACAAACCTCTCCCTTGAGTAGCCAACATCATCTTATAATCAAGTGACTGTTTATTACAATTCTATTTCCCCAAGTGTTTGACATAACAGGAAAAGAATTCCAAACTAATGCCAAATCTTAAATGCATTCTACAATTAATCTGAAAACCATTCATTTATTCATTCATTAAATGAATATTGAATGTCCATCAATATATTAGACACAATTTTTGCTGCTGAAGATTTAAAACCTAAGTCCTTAGGAAGTTCATATTTTAATAGGAAAAAGAGATACCAGATAGAGACAGACTGATAGAAGGATGATAGGTAGATGGATTGATAGAGACAAAATAATGTGGATACGTTCTTGTGGCAAAAACTGAGAGTTGTCACCCAATAATCATTATAGTCTTTGTCAGTAAGTTAAACTCTGAATTTAACTGGGTCCATGCCACCCAGAATAAAATTCACATTTCCCAACTTCTCTTTAGCTGTGTATGGTTATGTGACTAAGTCCTGCCAAAGGGATGTAAACTAAAGAGATCTGAGCCATATCAGGTTATGTTTGAAAGATATCATTCCTTTTTATTTTTCCCATTGGCTGAAATAAGAGCATGCTGACTAGAGCTGAAACAGTAATTTAGGCCCAAATGTCTTCATTTTGGGGACAAGGGAGCAAGAAGTTAGAGGTGACTGAGCCCATGATAATTATGTCAATCACATCAACTCTAGATTATTTATCTCTGGGAAAAGTTCATGTATGAGAAAAACAAAAATTTCCATGTTTTTGAAATTTCTGTTTTTAGGGTTCTCTGTCACATGCATTAGAATTTAATCTAAACTAATACAAAAATATTTTAAATATAAAGCAGAGTAAGGGACGAGAGTGTGGCTCTGTGTAGTATTTTAGACTGAGAGTGATTAAAGGGTGACTGAGGAAGGACTTTGAGGAATCAATAGTTGGGAGGAGTTCTGAATGCATGAGTAAGCCAAATGGTAGCAGGAGAGAGTATTCCAGGAAGTGGGACATAGCAAAAGAAAAAGGATACGGGAGGAACATGCTTCCGTGTTCAAAGATCAGCAAGGTGGCCAAGATGGCCTACCTTTTCAACTTCTTATCCTGATTCTCAAACAGGAATACTTGATTCCAGACCTTGAAGAGATCAGGCAATTTTGCAGGCATTGTTCTCTACAAGGTCTCTTCAGGAAGACTCATGACTCAGCTACGAGTCTAAACTTTTACTCAGGTTCAAGGCTTAACTTTTAATGCCCATTACAAAAAGCTTTTCCACTTCACCCAAGTATCACCCGTTTTTCTGAAGTTAGCATAGGTTCTCACTCTTGCTTAAGGGATGGCAGTATTTAAGGGATAGCTTTGCCCCATACTGCTTTCTTTCTTCTTGAAACTCCTCAGACACTATTGTCAGTGCTTCCACTTTAATTGTTAATAATCCATCATTCTGTTCTAATTCAGTACATATCTTTTGCCACCTCGATTAAGATGAAATGTAAGACTTATATCTTCAAAAGTTTAAAAAAATCTCTTTGGGCTACTAGTTCTTCAAACAGAAGGTGCTCCATAGAAACCTTCTGTATGTTCATTCAACCGTCTCACAAGATAGAAACACAATGGAGAGAACCTAATCTTTCTTGGTTCCTCCCTTTCGCCAGGAAGATATGAGTAGCTGAAGTATTTGGTGCTATATATAGTCAGTTGATGTCAGCTGGATGCCAGTCTCTTCAGAAAGGCTCACTCTCCAGTTTGAGTCAGAACTAGGGACCATGCCGTCCCAGGCTCAAGGATAAAAACCATCGGGCCCAAGTGCCACCCATAGTCCATCTCCAGTCTTTCCTCCACAAATTGGGATTCCTCCTTCCTGAAAAGCAAGGTGAGTATATTGTTTCCTAAAATGTTGTATTAGTCAATTGTCCAAGGAAGTTCAGAGCTGTGACTCATTAGTGGGCTTTCTTTGCTTTAAAGGACAGTGGTTGATGCCAATATTAAAATGCTACCACCAAAGAGTTCTGATTTAATCTGGTGTCCTGTCTTCATTCTTACAGTTTGCTGGAACTGAAGGCCAGTAAGGAAGCAATGACAGGTTAAAATAAACTGTGAAAGTGAGAAAGGAAAGGGAAAGGAAGCCAGCTCTTTCATTGCTTCTCATTGCCCAATAATGATTGTACTAGTATATAGATAAGATGGCCTGAAACTCTGAGAATCAGCCTCTGTTCACTGTGACATTGCCTGTCAATGAATAGCATACTCTGTCACCAAACAAGGAATGGTATTAAAGCCTTTCAGAGGAAAGCAATAATAAAGAACAAAGATGCTCTCCTTCAAAAGGATGATTATAAAATATTGCAAATGAGTTCTTCACATTGCCTCAATAATGTTTCTTTATTTTTAACAGGGAACAAAAAAAAAATCATGTTATCACATAATACCATGGTGAAGCAGAGGAAACAGCAAGCATCAGCCATCATGAAGGAAATCCTGGAAATGGTATCAATGACAATCCTTCATAGCATTAACACAGCTCAGCACTAATGTAGACCCTTCTTGATGTTATTTAATATTCTATAGTTTACTTTCTTTAAATTCTTGCTATTCTGTCATAACAAACCTAGAGCTCTAGGGGGTGTGGAAAAGCCTATGGTAACTAATCCTTTTGTAGTCATCCATTCTCATTTGAAAGCTATTTTCAGATGAACAACTGTTCTAAAGGAATGAAGCAATCTGACAGCTGATGTACATTCTGCTTGGCTTGCCTTTCACACTTCACATTATAAGTTAATATCCTCACTCTCAGATCATTTATTTTTTTCTTTTTCTGTTTTTTTTTTTCAGACAGGTCTCATGAAATCTTGTGTTCATTGTCCATCCCACAAGATCTATATTGATTTCTTTTACCATAAATTATATAAATTATTCAAAATCTGTTCTACTATCCCTTTAGGAAAAAAAATGTTATTAAATTAGAATTCATATTAATTGTGAACTTCTTTAACACAGAAATAAGTCTTTATATTTAATAACTGATTTACCAAGATATTTTGTGTGGAAATCTACTATTTATAATTTCTAGGAAAATACAGATTTCCTATAGTCTCAAAACATACAACTCAAAAAAATTTTGATGCAAGATGATACATCACTCTCTAGTAAAAATTCTAGACACTAGTACTTTATATATTGCATTTTGATTGTTGTAATGGAAATTCAACTTTGACTAAAAGAATAAAAGAAACTGAGCAAAAGATAGTGTCAATTTTAAAAGCAAATAAGTAGAATATCTAGATTCCTTTAAGGGCTGATTTGAGCCATTCCAGAATATATTTGTGGAATTTTCAGGGCATCTCCTTACTTCCCTTCTATTGACAAGGAATATGACCTTTTACCTGAACAATACTGAAACCTGTAGAAATAAGATCTGGTGAAGGCAGCTGAGGGCGGGCATAAGGGTAGCATTTTCTTCTTTCTCTCTTTTAAACTTGTATTGGAGTATAGTTGATTCACATGCTGTGTTAGTTTCAGGTGTAAAAAGTGTAGCATTTTCATACTTCACCTTCCATAATGTGAGCTGAATAGAACCAATCAGAGATGGTGTTAGATGCTTCCCCCATAATGTAGTCATATTTAAGGATTCTGTTATTAAGTCTGTTTTCATTTTCTGTAATATAAAACCATCCAATATAAAATACTGGATTCAACTTAGTTCTGTGTTTTACTATCATTTTGAGTTAGCTTGGAATAAAGTAAAGATAATTCTGAATCAGACCCCAGAACTAAATCTGCACCAATGTAAGGTTCCAAAATTCATGCTTCTTTTCATTTTTTTATGCTTCCTTGTATCTCCTGCTTCATGTAGTTTACTTGAAATTGTTTTAACAGCTTCCCTGATCAGTAAGGCAAAAATCAGATAATCATTTGAGTTCGTGACTAAACTTACTTACCTTCAAACTAGGCTTGGGATAAATTATCATTTTCTAATTATGTCATAATCATAAATCAATCCATCATTTTAATTTATTTCCCTTTTAAATCATGTTTTAAATTCTACTCTATTACTGATAAAGACCTATAAAGAGTATCTTTTTCTTTTTTGTAACATAACTTTTAAAATGAAATTAATGAAAAAATACAATTATATCTCAAGGGATAAAAAAGTTCTCAAAACTACTATCTCACCACCAACAGGTCCTGGCCATGTAAAGTCTGCTAAAGCCTCCCTCCCAAATCACGGGTAGATTTCCAGTCCCTTAAGTAGAGTCACATGCTCTGCCTTAGTTTGGAGGTCAAGTACTACAGATAACACACGGATAATCACAGACTGTTTCTTAACTCATCTCAACTAAAATAGCTGTAGGACTTTAGGAATTAATTTAAATAATCTCCCTCTTTTATTTCCTCTGACATATTACATGGAACTTTACTCTGTATATGTCATATTGTTTAGAGATGTGGAATTAGAGGGGCATCATTTTTCCTAAGGAGGCAGAAATGAGACATGGACTGCACAGAAAACTTTTTTAGGAACATCCTCCAAATTCTCAAACACTTCACACCAGTAAAAACCTGGATAATGTAAGATGAAGCATACCACAGTCTTGATCTTAATTCTAAGACTAAATAAGTAAAATTTAGACTGAATTGTCCTTCATAAAAATGATCAGAGAAGTTCTTCTCCCAGTCTATGTTCTTCTTCCATTCCCTCTTCCCCTTGTGCATCTTTTTTTTTTTTGCAGTGTTATAATTCATTTATTTTTTATATTACTTTTCAGAAACATATATCCAGGAGGAGAATGAAATGTGACAATGAGATGGCTAAATGAGTTGCTTTCTAAACCTGAGCTAGAAGTTCAGTCCGGTTCTTGTTGTGGGGAGAGAGACTATAGTTAGTGAGCCTTGAGATCCACCAATAGAAAAATAGAAGAATCAAAAGAAGAGTTTTTCATCACAGCACTCACTTAATCTTAAGGAGAAATAACCTCAAAGAATCACTGAAAAATCCTATCCATACAGACTAGAATACATTGAACTGGATTGCCTGAGTAAAAATGAAGATGACCCCACCTCTAACAAACCCCAAACTGTTCACTCATTATGGAGCCATCATGATTTGGTGTCAAATCATGTACCAGAAGCAAATATACTACACTCTCAAAAGTAATTGATAGAAGGTATCCCTTAATACTAAGGCAGACCGTCCTCATCATCACATCCAGATGGTCATCATCATGGTCACCACCATCAGTATCAGAAGTGTTAGAGCTGATGGGAGTAACTGTTTTGTGCTACAGCTGTGATACAAAACCTATAAGTATGAAACAGAAATAGCAGAGCCATGCTGTTACCATCTAACAAGTGCTATTCTAAAAGACAAAATCACAGAAATATTTTGCCATTATTGGTGCAGGTATTAGTCATGGAGACAAGAAGAGACGGCTTATAATGGTGGGTAATGCCCATCAATCCTGTGCTATTTGCTCCTGAAGCTGTGCCCATTTTCCAGTGGTGATCATGTTTCTCTCTCAGGAACTCATTTGAGACCCAGGAAGGGAGGGGGTGGGATAAATGAAGAGGAAGCAATAAGTCAATAGAGAAAGAGAAGGGGAAATGAGAATGGAAGAAGGAGAGGCACATTAGAACAACTGGCATCTGTCAGAAACGGTGGGGAACAGGAATAGGAATTAAAATTATGTAAGAACTGGGAGTATGCTGGCCCCTGATTTTGAGCACAAATACACTTAAGAAGAAGAGCTTTCAGAAATAGAAAGACTACTGTTTCAGTGACCCTACAGTTTTCTCACTTGGTTTTGTGAGGGCTTTTTTGGTATGTTTTTGTTTGTTTTTTTCCCTCATGACTGGTGAACAGCTGGTGAACAGTAACAGTACACAGAAGAAGACTGAGCAGATTTTTTTTGTGATTTCAGGAAAAGAGGTTAGTCTGTGGTCCGAAAATAGGAAGCCAGGTTCTAAATGGAGTGCTGTTGTTGATATGGTACCAGGAGCCCTGGGTTCCAGACCAGACATCTAATTCCTCACCTGAAACTGAAGAGGTTGGGTTTGTTGAGACATCTACTTCTAAAATTTCATGACTCTAATGTATTGAGCTATGTGTGTTTGAGTTTCCCCACCAATAGCAAAGGCAATGATAATATTGACACAAATTGCAGGGACACATAATCATGATGTCTTAACTTTCAGATGAAAGAGTAAGGTGAGGAACCCTTTTACTTTTCCTATACAAGCATATCTCAAACTATAATTGATCAAGTTACCGGTATAAAAATGAGGACACAAAGAAGGCCTTAAATACCACAGATCAAATGTAAAAAATCTGGGGGAGATAAAGAACTTACCCTAATGCTTCAATGTACAAGTTTGAGAGTTTTCTTTGGTTTAAAATTTCACATTAGCATTCTCATAACCCTGAGAAAAATCATGCTTTATTTTGAAAATCAGTGTGCAGTAATATGTTGTAAAATTGTGGATATTTCTAAATCTGCCATAGATTTCTAAACCTCTAATAAGGCCTTCCAGAAAAGCAGCAGCAGAGAACCAGGCTAAATTTCAGTTTATCCAAAGTTGAAATGATAATGTTTTTCTAGCCATAATTTCATCATCCTAATTTCTTTATTGTCTTTTTCACTCTAACATACTCTAGATGTACATCCTATAAACAGTTTTTTTTGAATTACTGGTTTGTGTAAATTTGCATACTTTAATACATTGGTAATATTTTTTAAATGTTTATAGTTTTACACAGTTTATAAGTGGCAATACTTTTAACAGTAAAGTTTTGAAAACTTTATAGTTTAGAACTCAAATCAAGGCAAAGAGATACAAAATAGGAAAATATGGAATTCCAGATGAGTTTCAAAATCAATTTTTTTCATGTAGAGAAAACTATTAGAAATTAGTAGTAAACTTTTAACCAAATGTAGACTTTTAAAGCACTATTCAAAATCAAAATCAGTCTAGACTATTAACTTTTTTATATAGCATGTATATACGCAATAATGTATATTTATGGATTATTATTCAGTGCACATAGGTTAACTGTAAGCAGGCCGAAGAGTCCTGTGTAAATGCAGAGATCTCTTGGATTTAAGCAGGCTTTTAACTAAATTGATAGGACCACTCTCAAGTAAATCAGATTGAATTATCTCCCCGTCTGCGGCTCTGCTCATTCTACCAGAATTGTAGCTGCTAGTAAATCGTAGGGAAAAAGTTTTAAAAGATTTTTGTCTTACTACAATTATTTGAATATCTTTATAAACTGTGAATTGGACTTACTGATCTAACTAAATATATAACACTGGCAGGATCAAATTTTCAAAATAAAAACACAGAACTATCTGTGCATCCATAAATCCTTGCTGACTAAGTTTCAGAATGTTAACCTATGAAATAAATGTGAAAAAAAGAATGTTTCCTTTTGGAAGAATTTAGATCCAAGGTCTGCTCATAAGATTACATATTGAAGAAAGGTTTGAAAAAGAAATAGACCACATTTTCAAAGACCACTGATACTCTCCCACCAAAATGCATTTTTTCAATTGGTTTCCAGGACTCATAGTAATGTGGCTAAAGTGGAAGGAAGCACACTCAAAAATCAAAATTTTGAACTTTTTAATGTAAGATTTTAAATCTTAATCTAACTAGAAAAAATGCATCTGATAAAGAATATTAGTTACAATTATTTAATATCTCTAGTAGATTGGAAAATGTGGAGTTTTTTGTGGAAATTAATTTTCTTATGGTCAAGACCCTAAAGGTATATTTTAATATTTTTTATAATTGGGTATTTAATCCAAAATAACCACTACTCTCCTTAAAATAGCAGCAAGCTATAATGGATTAAGTCCTATAAGATCTTTAAAGAATAAATGGAAAATTCTGGATCACTATGAATGACATCAACAGGAAAGTATGTCTAGTAATATTATTTTCAATAGATGATCTAATGCCACAAAGACAACCTTCTAATCCATCAGGGCAAGGATATGAACCCTGAATAAGTTATATCATTTATCAGGCATCCAGATAAAACACACTGTTAAGACCCTGCACAGAGGTTTGCAATAAAGAGCAGGGAACAGCTGAACTTGGATTCTGTTTGCTCAGTTGAGAGAATTCTTCACTCTGAAAATTTAAATAAATGAGTGTTCATACGTTAGATTTCCCAACTCATAGATGGTCTGGAACTCGAGCTCCAATGACATCATAAACTCAACTACTGGAAAGGAAGGGGAAAAAAAACCTTGGAAAATTTGGTTTATGTCTTTTATTGTTTGTTTATGCAAAACATGTTGACTTAAAATGTTCCTATGTCTATTAGCATGCTAGTGACTATTTAACTGGTTTTTTAGGTGGGGAAGGCCTCAGTTTGTAGAGTTTGCAAAATTCTTTTGCTATGAGCAAGTTTGAGCTACCATCAAGGAGAAACTGAATGCAGAGTTGGGAAGAGATGTGTAGCAATACAATACTAAAGTATTTCCACCATACAGATATAATAGATATAAGAAAACATCAAGAGAATTGATAATAGCAAAAAGAAGTATTTAGAAAGTGATATTTCTGAGTATCTATTGCTTTTTTAATACAATTTATCTAATTATTAGTTTATATAATTTAATTTTAATAGTGGCTATGTTCATTGACTTTAACTACTAGCTCACAGAATTTCTGAAAATTTATTGACTCTTTGTGAGCCAGGACAAGCCTGCTTCAGATACCAGTAGACTTCTCATGAAGTTATCTCATCCCAGAGATCCACAGTACCTTTAGATGGTCACTCAAAGCCAATGAACTCCTTGTCTGTTACTTATAGAGTAAGAGAGATAATTTAGGCTTAACAAAAGTAAAAGTAAGTATGAAGAATAAGAAAAGAGAGTTGAGACTTGGTCAATTATGTGTGCCTTCTTCTCCTCTTTCCTTTTTGTCTCTTATTTCTCTATTGTGGTATAAATTTACTGTAATAATGGATTGCACCAGCTGATTATTGAGGGTAGATAAGTTCCTCATGGCTCTTGCTATACATCTATTCCTTGCAGCAGCTTGAGTGATAATTATTGTGTTTTGCTAAAAAGGAGTGAATGTTTCTTATGAGTCCAAACAAGTCTGGCCAGAGGTATAGTTTATACCTCTGCTCTTTTTTCCCTTTTTTTCTCCCAGACTCCCACTGATGGGTTTCTTGGCTATCCTTCTTTACTCTTTCTTGCGATTCGAATCTTAATAAACTTTTTGGACCTATATCAGTGAGATAAAGATCTGAAGAGAATGACCATTATCAGTTAGCATGCTTTTTAAGTTGAAAATAGCAGAAAATCAGAAACCAACTAGATTGAAAAATAAAGGGAATTTACTACCTAATATAACTGAAAAGTTCAGAGGTGATTCAATAAATCTTCATCTGGCACCTCAAGTATGTTATTAAGGACCAGTTTCTTTCTCTGCCTCTGCTCTGATTTCCTTGGGGTAAGCTTCACCTCATGTCTGACTCTATCATTTTATCAAGTACATATCAACAGTTTGTGGGACAATATGCATCCATGCTTATATGTAGCAGGAAAAGAAAGTATCTTTGGCACAGTGTACACAATGAAAAGTCCTGGTATTTTCTCTCACTGGCCTAGGTCATTAATACCTGTTCCTGTATCAATCACAAAGGTAGTAATTCCTGTCAAATATACCTCAGAGGACTATTGTAAATCTAAGGGGCTAGCAGGATAGGATTCACTTAGGTCATGTGGTTATTTCAGAAACATTGGTGTAATCAGCTAATCTTGGCGGTCATTAGGAAGAGGAAAATGAGAGAAGAGTTTTCTCAATTCCTTGTCTTGGAGTCCCCAAATTAAACTTAGGCCATAGCTTGAAATTTAGAACTTTTAGAAAATAATAATACGCTATTTCCTTTTTCTAGACTATTTATTTTCATTTAACTGTTTATAATGACTCAAACTGGTAAAGAGGAGAAAGACAAAAGCTGCATCCTTGTTTTGGTTTCCTTATGGAAAAACTTTATAGTATTAATTGTAAGGAGAAAGATTCCATTACAGTTAAGTCCCCTACATATGAACTGTCAGGTTGCAAGCTTTCAAAGATGCCTGTAGGCCAGCTCTTGTACTGTACTACTGTACTTTTCAAGATACTGTAAGATTATAAATGTTTTTTGGTGAGTGTGTTTTTTATGTATTATTTGTGTGAAATTATTACAGTATGGTGCTATATGGCTGATTGTGTTAGTTGGGTACCTAGGGTAACTTCGTTGGACTTTACAAATGTACTCTTTGAACGGAACTCTTTCACATATAGGGGACATACTGTACTATAAAAACTGTCATCTTTGCATTTTCTAGTGGTTGCCTGGTATGGGGCATTTTTTTAGTTCTTGAAAATGTCCCAGTTGAAAGGTTTTTCAGGAAAAATCTAAATTTCTTTAAAAACATTACTTGTAATATATAATTGTTAAACAGAATATGTATTCCTATGGATTTCAATTTTCTGTAAAATTCTTTTTATCTTCTCTGTCTTGCATTGCTAATTGAATTCTTTCAAGAAGCATTTAAAGGAGATTTCCCCTCCACTCGCTAGTATTGTGAAGTCAAAGTAGCTCAGTCATGTCCTAACTCTTTGCCCCCAGTGGATTGTAGCCCATGGAATTCCTAGGCCAGAATACTGGAGTGGGTAGCCTTTCCCTTCTCCAGGAGTTCTTCCCAACCCAGGATTGAACCCAGGTCTCCCGCAATGCAGGCGGATTCTTTACTAGCTGAGCTACAGGGAAAGCCCAAGAACACTGCAGTGGGTAGCCTATCCCTTCTCCAGGGGATCTTCTGGACCTAGGAATATAACCAGGGTCCCCTGCATTGCAGGTGGAGAATCAATTGAGCTCTCAGGGAAGCCCTAATATTGTACCAAATTACTATAAGCAATATTGTGGCTTTTCTATCATTTGTGATCTAAAGGGAACTTATTTTGATTCCAGAATAAAAAAGCTGAAATAGTTCACTCCTGTCACACTTTCTAGAATACTGAGGGATATAGACACACCAAAAAATAACCCAGTTTCTCCTTCTATGTTGCAAGCACACAGTAATAGAAACTCCAAACACTTGCAAATAAAAAGAAGTGAATATTCCTTGTAGAACTCAGAGAGCTAGTAAACAAGCCCCAGGAAACTATAAAATAGTCTCATTCACTCTGCTGTTGGCCTTCATTCCTCTTCCATAAACTACTTCTGTCATCCCAGGGACTATAAAGCACAGAATTATTATTATTTTTTCCATCTTAACAGACAATGCCATTCTGCGTTCATTAGGAAGTGCTATGAAAAAATTTTAAATTGAACATGTTAATTAGAATAGACTTAATCTTTTGGAGCAGTTTACAGAAAAATTGAACAGAAAGTAAGTAGTGTTCCCATATACCCTTCTTCTTCCAATATATAGTCTCTCCTATTATTGACATTGTAGTGTATTATACTTGCTGTGATTGATAAATCAATATTGATATAGTATTATTAATTGAAGTCCATAGTTTATGTCAGGGTTCACGCTGGCTTATATTGTTCAATGGGTTTCAAGTGAATGCACACTGTCATGTACCTGCCTTTATAATATCATGCAGAACAGTCTCCCTGCCCTAAAAGTCCTCTGTGTTCAACCTCTTCATCTGCACTCCCTCCCCAAGGTGCTTGACAACCACTGATTCTTTTCCTTTCTTACAAAGTTGTGTCTTTTCCAGAAGTTGGAGTCACACAGTAAGCCATTACACACTGGCTTCTTTCACTTAGCAATATACATTTAAGGATCCTTCATGTCTTTTCATGGTTTGATAGCTCTTAATTAAACTTTTGATTTTGAGATAAAAGTTTACATGCAGCTGTAAGAATGAATAGGCTTCCCAGGTGGCTCAGTGGTAAAGAATCCGCCTGCCAATGCAGGAGAAAAGAGTTTGATCCCTGAGTCAGGAAGATTTGTGGGAGAAGGGAATGGCTACCCAATCCAGTCTTCTTGCCTGGAGAATTCCATGGACACAGGAGCCTGACAGGCTATAGTCCATGGGGTAGCAAAGAGTTGGACACAACTGAGCTGAGTGACTGAGTACAGATGTGCGTAAGAATACAGAGCAAACCCACTATGTTTTCCCAGTTTCCCCCAATATCAACATCTTCAAAACCATGATACAATATCACAAGAATATTGACATTCATGCAGTCAAGAGACTCCTATTAATCAGTAATCTATCTCCTATATATATATATATATTTTTTTTTTTCATTTTAAGATGCTGTAAAATGGAATCATACAGTATGTAACCTTTGAGGATAGCTTTTCTCACTCAGTGTAGTTCCCTGGAGGTAGATCCAGCTCTATGTTTCAATAGTTTGTTCGCTTTTATTGCTAAGTACCATGCTATGGATGGATCATAGCATTTTTAACCATTTGTTGTTACTTAGTAGCTAAGTCGTGTCCAACTTTTTTGAGACCCTATGGACTGTAGCCCACCAGGTTCCTCTGTCCATGGGATTTCCAGGCAAGAATACTGGAGTGGGTTGCCATTTGCTTTTCCAGGGACTCTTTCCAACCCAGAGATTGCATCCATGTCTCTTGCATTGTAGGAGAATTCTTTACTTGGGAAGCCCCTTTTAACCATTACTCATTAAAGTACATTTGACTCCTTTCTTATGTTAAGAATAAAGCCGTGAACTTTGTGTATAGGTTTTTGTGTGAATATAAAACTTTCATTTCACTAGAATAAATGCCCAGTATTGCTGATAAATTCTATTTTCTATTTCACTTAGTTCAATGAATTTTTTATTTCCTTTGAGACTTCTTTGACCCACGGATTGCTTAGAAGTATTTTTTTCTTGTTGTTTCCAAGTATTTGGAGATTTTCTTGTAATCATTCTGTTACTGATTTCTAGTGTGATTCCACTGAGATCAAAGATCATACTGTGTATAATTTTCACTCTTTTGAATTTGTCAAAGCTTATTATATGGCACAGGAAATGGTCTATCTTGGTGTATATTCTATGTGCACCTGGAAAGAATGTGTAACTTTTGCTGTTCAGTATTTTACAAACATTTACATCCTACAGGTTGATGGTGTCATTGACTTCTTTTATGTCCTTGCTCATTTTCTCTCTGTTGCCCTATCATTTGTTGAGAAAGGGATATTGAAGTCTCCAAATATAACTGTGGATTTATCTATTTCTCCTTTTAGTTCTATTAATTTTTGCTCCATTTTCAGCTCTGTTTTCTGATGAATACACATTTAGTAGTTTTAGGTCTTCTTAGTGGACTGACACTTTAATCATTATATAACATTCTCTGTCTCTGGTTATTTCCTTTGTTCTGAAGTCCATTTTATATGATATTAATATAACCACTTCTACTTCCCATTGATTAATGCTTGTTTGATATCTTTTTCTATCCTGTTACTTTCAACTTGCCTATATTGCTCAAGGTACTTAATTTTGAAGTGAGTTTCTTCTAGGCAATTTATATTTGGGTCATGTTTTTAAATCCAATCATTAGTTTCTATCCTCTAATTAGTGTATTTTTAGCATTTATATTTAATGTAATTATTGACATAGTAGACCTTAAGTCTATCACTTTATTTTTTGCTTTCTGTTTGTTGTCTGTTTTTCATTTCTGTTTTCTTTTTCTTAGTTTCCTATGGGGTTTCTTGCCTATTTTTTAGAATTCAATTTTTAATTTATCTCTAGTTTTCAAGTATATATTTATAGTTTTTAGTAGTTGTTCTATTATATATGTTTAATTTATCAAAGTCTACTGATGTTGTCATTTTATCCGTTTAAGTGCAGAAAACCTACCTACCTTTATGTCTATTTACCTCTTCCTATTTATAACTGTTACTGTTTATAATATAACTGTTAACTATTTTCTACATACGTTTATATCTGAGAGGTTTATAATTTTTGCTTCTATAGTCAAACATAATTTAGAAAACTCAAGAGGGAAAGGAAAATTTATTGTATTTATCCACATTTTGGCTTACTGTAATCTTTTCTCGTTCTTGATGTTCTAAGTTTCCTTATTTTGTTTCCATTTTGTTTAAAGGACTTCATTTAGTTATTTGCTATGGTCTGAATATTTGTGTCCCCCTAGAATTCATATATTGAAATCCTAATGCCCCTGATGGTGTTGGGCAATGAGGCCTTTGGGAGGTGATTAGGCCATGAGAGTGGGGTCTTCATGAATGATATTAACATCTTTATAAAAGAAGCCCAAGAGAGCTACCATGTCTCTTCCCCTATGTGAAAACAAAGTGAGAAGTAGGCAGTCTGCAATTCAGAAGAATGACTTCAACTGAACTTCAACTATGCTGGTACCCATATCTCATACTTCCAGCCTCCAGATCTGTTAAGAAATACATTTCTGCTGTTTATAAGTCACCAGTCTTGGATGTTTTGTGATAATAGCATGAATCAATTCCTTTAGGGTAGGTCTCCAGGAAAAATAATCTCCTACTTTTCCTTCATCTGAAGATGTCTCAAATTCCCCTTTATTTCTAAAGAATATTTTCGCTTGGTATCAGATTCTGGGTTGACATTTCTTTTCTTTCAGCATTTTTGTGCCACTTCCTTCTGGTCTTCATGGTTTGTGATGAGAAATCTACTGTCATTCTCATTTTTTTCTCCCTATAGGTAAGTTGTCATTTTTCTCTGGCTGCTTTCAAGATTTTCCTTTTGTCTTTAGTTTTCAGAAGTTTATGATATGTCTTGTTGAGAGTTCTATAGATTTATCTTTTATAGGATACTTTTTGCTTCCTGAATCTGTAGGTTTATATCTCTTCTCAAATTTGGGACGTTTTCAGCCAGTATTTCTTTGTGTACTTTTCCAACCCCAAATACCTCCTCTCCTTCTGGGACTTCAGTGATACAAATGCTGTATCTTTTGTTCTAATCACACTGATCCCTAAGGCTTTCTTTACTTTTTTTCCTATTTTTTTTCTCTGTTGTTCTTATTGGGTAATTTCCATTATTCTATCTCCCAGTTCACTGATTCTTTCCTTCATCCCCTCCATTCTGCTATTGAATCCATCCACTGAACTTTTTTATTTGGGGTATTTTTTCAGTTCTGAAGTTTCCATTTGGGTCTTTATAACTTTTATTTCAGTCATGATTTTTTTTCCTTTGCTAAAGTTTTCTAAAATTTTCCATTTGTTTCCAGAAACTTTGTAATTGCTCTTTGAAGCATTTTTATCATGGCCACTTAAAAATCTTTGTTATATTATTTTAATATCTCAGTCTTCTCATGCTGGCATCTGTCTTTTTTCCCATTTAGTTTGAGATCTTCTTGTTTCTTGGTATGACAAATGAGTTTTTTATTTGAGCCTGCACATTTTCATATTATATTCTACGAATCTTGCTCTTATTTAAGCCTTCAATTTTATCTATACCTGTCTGACATTGCTTCAGCAGGGGAAGGAGAGTGCCACCTCATTCACCACTGCCAGGTAGAAATAAGAAGTCAAAGTTTCAGTTGGCCCACAGTGAAACTTGAGGAGGGTCACTTAGTTACTATTAGGAGGTGGTGGGAGTTCAGAATCTCCACCTAGTCTCTACTAACTCTGCAGGGGTTGAGGGTTATTACTGGCTAACAGGGATGAAAAGTCCCAGCTTCCTCCTTGGCCTCTCAGATACCACCCTTATATAAGTGCACTGGGGCACCTCGTTATAGCTTTGCAAGGGCAAAATCCTGGGCTCTACCCTTGAAATTTGTGGTATGGGTGAGGCTAGTTTTTTTTCTGAGGCATTTGGCTAAAGTAGAGTAGCTATTGTCTAAACGTTTCTTGTCTTTATAGGTTGCTCCTTTCCTGGTCTTGGCTAGTGAAAACAATCTTACTGTAGGTTTTTGGCTGCACCTGTTGCATCTTTCTCAGTCAAAAGCATTTTCAGCTCCAAGTCTGGGATATGTGGGGCCAAAAGAAACCCAAAGAATTAGTACTGTGTTGTTCCTTGGTCCTGAGGTCCCTAGCTGGTCTGCCTTCTTCCCTCCAACTTTTAGTCTTATGTTTATTTTATACTAATGTCCAGGATTTTTAGCTTTACTTAGTAAATGTAGAGAGAAAAGTTGATCTATTCTATCTTCACAGAAACAGAAGTCTTGATATTACAATTTTTATAATTAGCAGAGTGCCTCTTCCAGTAACATCAAGATATATAAGCAAAGTGATTTCTTCAAAGCAAAATGGGGAGAAAATTTATAAGCAATTTTATTATTTTATCCCTAAAGACCTCAAAAAGCCTAATTATTAGGGTTAATTTGTAACATCAGAAAATGTTGTCCCAATCTTCCAGAATATTTATTTTACGAATGGTCCAGTTTTTCTTCTCTGCACTTAACAGCAGTCTACAGTGGCAAAAGAACTCTGTGTGTTACCAAACAAAGCATTTCTGATTAAAGGAGTAAGTGGAGGAGTTTTATTTCTTTGGGATTTCAGAAAAGTCCTTCAGTACTAGAAATAGAAAATAATAGCTGTTTACTGAATATCTCCTCTATTTAAGGCATGGAGGACACAAAGACAAAAACATAAAGAAAATGCAAATCACAGAATAAGTAAAATGGAATCAAGTAATATTGATTAAATGCTATGAGAATACAGAAAAGGCATAAGTAATTATGAATAGAAATTTTAGAGAAGGAATTGACAGAAATGGCACATAAACTGGATTGAGAAGGATTATTCAATACTTATCACTTACCTACTTTATGTTAGACTCCTTAATGCAAGATACAGAATTAATAGTATTCTGACAGAGAAATGGGGGCATGAGTCAAAGCATAAGCATTCTTGTAATGGAGACAGTTCAAACTGACACATAAAAATGCTGAGAATCACACACAGCTTATGAACAGAACTATGAGTGGTACTGTTTGATGTCACTAAATAAGGAAAGAACAAATTAATAGTGTCATTAAACTTTACTCACTCTTTTACGTGCCAGGTATGATACTGTTTGATAAGAAACATTTTATTTAATCCTTACATAAAACCTATGCAGTAATATTATTATTATTAGTCCCACTTTAGAGATAAGAAAACTGAGGTTTACAAAAAATAAGCAACATACCTATGATCATACAGTTAGAAAGTAGTAGACCCAGGATTTAACCCAAGGCAGTCTGAGTAAAGAGACTAGTTACTATACTAGCATATTGTTGTTTAGTTACCAAGTTGTGCTGGCTCTTCTGTGACCTCATGGACTGTAGCCTGTCAGGCTCCTCTGTCCATGGAATTTCCCAGGCAGAAATACTGGAGTGGGTTGTCATTTCCTCCTCCAGGGGATCTTTCCTACACAGCATGGAACCAGCGTCTCCTGCACTGGCTGCTGCTGCTGCTGCTAAGTCGCTTCAGTCCTATCCAACTCTGTGGGACCCCATAGACGGCAGCCCACCAGGCTCCGCAGTCCCTGGGATTCTCCAGGCAAGAACACTGGAGTGGGTTGCCATTTCCTTCTCCAATGCGTGAAAATGAAAAGTGAAAGTGAAGTCGCTCAGTCGTGTCTGACTCTTCGCGACCCCATGGACTGCAGCCTACCAGGCTCCACCGTCCATGGGATTTTCCAGGCAAGAGTACTGGAGTGGGTTGCCATTGCCTTCTCTGCCTGCATTGGCAGGCAGATTCTTTACTATTGATCCACCAGGGAAGCCCATTCTAGCATATAGTAGATGGTAAATTATGAAATTTAGCAGAGCATTTAAAAATGCTTATCTTAGGGTTTTTCATGCACATGAATATTGTTTTACAGATGTAGATGTCATGCACCTGGGCAAAAAAGTCAGCATCCCAGAGACATCATGTTGGAAGAATTATCCCATCTCAGTAACCGTGGTGCCAGACTATTTAAGATGCGACAAAGAAGATCTGACAAATATACATTTGAAAATTTCCAGTATGAATCTAAAGCACAAATAAACGTAGGTATAACTTGATAATATGGTTATCTAAATAAATGGGCAGCATTTCTAAATTTATATGTATTATTAAATTCCCAAACAAGTATTTTACAAATTTTCTTTTCATTGATTCTGTTACACTTTTTTTCATGATAATGAATAATTTAGGTAGATAAACGTATATTATGCCTGATATGAGTATCTTTTTGGTTCAGTAGAGACACTGCATGTTTGTAGATTTGGCACTGAAGAACTGGTCTGTTCTGCTAAGAGGAGGGAGAGGGAGTGGAGACTGGTGGAACTAAAAGTTTCTGTATCTTATCACCACTGGTTAAATGTTTGGGATGGAAACAATTCCAAAGCACACAGTGCTCCAAAAAGCAAGTAGAAGCATTTTATTCGCTGAAAATATCCTGGCATTGAAAGATGCCTGGGAACTAGACACAGCTGATCTCCTTTCAAAGTATTCATTCCACGTTGTATAAAGAAGTCTGGTACTCACTGACAATAAAATTGATGTGGATAAAACTCTTTGGACAAAAGTTCCCATTGACCAAAAGTTAAAACAAACTCATTAAATTATATTTTACATATTGCATGAATACCATATTCTTGTAAATTGTCATTCAGAGAAATTTTAGAGGAAGAAGTTTATAATTGAAAAATGATTAGCTTCAGGAAAATATTTTTAAAATAAAATACCAGTAAGAAGAATCAAAATGGAATACTGCACTATAGGAGATGGTGGAGACTACAACAATATGTTTTTTTGTTTTTTTTTTTTAACTAAGGGTTTCTTTCTATAGCTATGAAAAATTTACTCATGAATTTAAACCTGAGATCTTTCCAACTACCATCACTAGTAAGCTGTTTTGAATGAACAGCTAAATTCTTTATAGCAAACAGACCAGTTCACTGATCTTTAATCATAATTACTAAAACACACTACAGAACTAACATTTGCACTCACAAACCCTAAAATTTTACCCATTCTTGAAATTTCTATTTCCCTTGTTATCATCTGCTTAACAATAAATGGTTAGAGAACATCTTAAACAGTTTTTTTTTTCACATTAATGAGCATCCTTCAACATCCATAATTGAATCTAGTTATAACTATGAATTCAGTTAGACATCAAATTTTACTCAACCACAGTATTTACACTTAATAGGAAGATTTTCACTTGAAGTCATGGATAAATGTAATGCTATGGTATCCTGTAATTAAGCCCAGTATCCTCTCATCAGAAAATGTCTGCAGCGAATACAGTATGAACCTAAAATAACCTCTGGCTCATCTGATGGATAATGACAATAGAGAGGTAGCTTTGAAGAATAATATGAAATATAGTGTCTTAATGGAAATTCTTTGAAAAGTCATCTACAAGTCTAGACATCTGAATAAATCCAGTTTTCATAACTAACATTTATATCTCTAAGTATAATGCCTTAATTACAAGTCTGAAAGAAGGTATAAGATTTAAAATGTCCATTAGAATATAACATATTCTCTTATCACTAGTATTTCAAATTATTGACAATAATCTTATATACCTATGGTCAAACATTCTAGTCATAGGTAAACTATATAAGAATATGTCTTAATATTTTTCCAGCATTCCTAGAAGATTGAGAACTAAATAGTTCCAAACACCTGTACTGAAATATTTGAACATATACTGAATATACTGAAACAACTAAATGCTAATAAGTAGCATAAAATAATACACAATAATATTGTATGGAATGAAGTCACATGTCACTGAGTTACACAATATACTCTGAAGTCTGATGAAATTTGATGATACATTTGCTTTTATCAAGGCTTTAGACTGCAACTTTGAGCAAAAATTGATAATATGACAGAAATTTAGAAGATGATATTAGGTTTGGGTCTATTTCCATTCATTTATTTATACTTTCAGCAAAAATTTATGATTGCCTACTATGTTCTAGAAACTATGCTTGGATTTCAAAGATAAATTAATACAGCCCTTCTCTAGTGATGGAGGGACAAAATAACATTGATAAATAGAAAACAATGATTTACTTAGAATCTAGTTCTTGAACCATCTTTATATGATTTATATTAAATTACTGTTATTGACTACATTTTCTGAAATAATATTTTACTGCTTCCCTTGAGCTTTAGATATTGTCAAAATAATTATTTAACTTATATTTATGCATTTCTTATAATTTCAGGACATTATTAGATGAAAATATAAACCAACTCTTTGGTAATCAATGCCATCTATTTAAATATTAAGTATAATTTTTAAAAAAGCACAGCTTATTCTCTTGCTGAGAAACTAGTAAATTCAAGCCACACAAACTTTCTTATGATATAAATAACAACAGAAAATATAGATTTTTAAAATAAAATGAAGATACATTGCTTGCTACACATGCCAATTTCAAAGTCCTAGTTCATGAACTGATAACTTCTTACACATACACATACAAAAAGGGATGAAGAAAAGCATACAAGAGAAAATAAAAGAATGATTCATCATAATTAAAATTCCTTTCTGTAAGTTACCACAAAAGGATATTATTCAAAACAATCCATGGACTTCCCTGGTGGCACAGTGGGTGAGAATCTGCCTGCCAAGGCAGGAGACGTGGGTTCAATCCTTGGTCTGGGAAGATTCCACATCCTGTGGAGCAACTAAGCTTGCGAGCAGCAACTACTAAGCCTGTGCGCTGAACCACTGAAGCCCACATGCCTAGAGCCTGTGCTCTGCAACAAGAGAAGCCACTGCAGTGAGAAGCCCACACAGGGCAACAAACAGTAGCCGCCCCCTCCCCAGACCTGCCCCACCACTTGCCACCGCTGGAGAAAGCCCATGCAAAAGCAACGAAGAGCAGTCAAAAAAAAAGAATCTGCCTTCCAATGCAGGAGACTAGGGTTCAATCCCTGGTCAAGGAACTAAGGGGAAAAAAATCCATAGTTTTAGTTAAACTGCACTTGCAGTAACTAAGCACTTTTAAAATTCCTTGGAGGCACTTCCCTGGTGGCCCAGGGGTTAAGACTTCACCTTCCATTGCAAGGGGCATGGGTTCGATCTCTGGTCGGTGAGCTAAGATCCCACATGCTTCACGGCCAAAAACCCAGAACATAAACAACAGAAGCCATGTTGTAACAAATTCAGTAAAGACTTTAAAAAAATCTTTAGAAATCTTATATAATATTGGAAAAAGGGGAAATATACTGTAAAAAGTAATTCTGAAATAAGATGTAACTAAATACAGTGAAGTTCAGAAAATACATATATTTTGTTCAAAAAATAACATTATAAAAATCATTTAAGGCTATCATAACTAAAATAAGTCACTACCCAACTATTATAAGGCTTTGCTTGTATACTTAACAATGACAAACAGAGGTACTTAGTGTCTCCTGATAAGTAATGACTAGCTAGAAAAAGTTGATTTTCCTGTCTATAAAGGAGGTTAGTATCACAATTTTTAAATTAATGTAGGTAGAATGATTTATAAGTTTAGGTGAAACTCATTTCATGGACAGTAACTTAGAAAAAGTAATTTTAATGTATGGCACAATTAAACTTTCTATATGTATCTCAATTGGCTTTTATTTATAATTAAACTTAGCAAGACTTTTTTTTTTTTCCTAAGAAGTGGTGAAGGTTCAGAAGTGAAAAAAATTATTAATCAAGTCAATTAAATTGAATGCTTAAGATAATAACTAAATTCAAAACACTAAACACTGATGTATTTGAGTACAGCACTATTCATCTTTAGAAACTGTTTCTTTTTGCCTATTGAATAAAATGCAAACTCTTATGGCCAGTAATCAAGACCCATACTCACCTAGTTAATGTTACCTTGCATGCGTTCTTTCATGTCCCCACAAGTCAGCTTACAGCTATCAACACTGCCCTGCTCATTTCCACAGCAACTTTACCAGGGTGCTGCCTAGAA
The DNA here is from genome assembly GCA_006408695.1 of Aepyceros melampus. Lineage (NCBI taxonomy): Eukaryota > Metazoa > Chordata > Mammalia > Artiodactyla > Bovidae > Aepyceros > Aepyceros melampus. Next base: position 226,596 of record SJXQ01008054.1, on the reverse strand, counting down.
CAAGGGGAATGTAAAAGAGAGAATGTAAGGAGAAGTAAGGAGAGTGGCTGTGGGTGGGTGAAGGCTGAAAATGGGATAAACTTTATTTTTTTCATAATTTTGTCAGATGAGGCCTTAATTTATGATCTTTAGTTATTGTAAGCATTTGGATTTTAGTATGAAATATTCACATTTCTATAAAGTTAAATAATTATTAAATTGCAAAAGTGTACTTTACCGTATCATTTTATAAATACAGAAATTTAAAAATATTTTAAAATATGTTTGGCTTATTTCACACAGGAAAAACTCAAAATTGATGTTTATTTGCTATGGCCTTCAGTAAATTTTTCTTTATAAAGTTAAAAGATGATTTGACCTTATGCACTTAAATAGATTGGCTTCTTTTAAAACATATGTATCTCTCATGTGTAATTAAAACAATATTTTATTATAGAGGTAAATCCTAGCTATACATCTGAGGATATAACCTATTACAATGTCTGTTCTTCTCTGTTAAAAATCAATTGACTGTTTTTAAAGTGCTATATTGCCATAAAATAAATCCTAAATTATAACAGTAAAGCAAATTCACCTAAAACTTTAGACAAACACTCTTTTAAATATTTTATTTTTTAGAAACCCCAATTCTTCTTCTACAAGTTTATACAGCTTAAAATGAAAATATATTTTGTTATACATGACTGATGTCCAAATTTCAGATTTAACTTTAAAACAAGTCATATTAAAGAATATAATTAAATCCCAACTATAAGCAAACTAATAATGTAACAATGATTAAGTTGTGTATTTGGTGAGTATGCTATATGATATTAAATCAGTAAAGACTTAAAAACTAAATAGATTTATCTAATGGATATGTTGTGAATAGTAAATTAGATAATTGATATAAAGCCCTGGACACAGTGCCTGGCACACAGTAAGGCTTAATCAATTATTATTAAGTAGATTGTCATCATAAAACAGAGTTTAGATTGATATCAGTAAAATTTCTCATTCAATTACTCAACTCGGTACCATATAAATTATTGAGACAGTATGTAACAATGAATTGGCTTATATTTAAATTCCAAGTATACAAATGGAGTCTTGCACATATATGTCCTATTAGTGTACATTTTTGAGTTTTCAGTTGAGTTTACTTTTGATCAAATACAGCACAATATTGCCATGCAGAATGAGAAACTGGATGGAATCAACTTGGAAAGTGGTTCACAGCAAGCACCATTTACTCCTCCTAACACCCCGGATCCACGAAGTCCCCCAAATCCAGAAAACATTGCACCAGGTAATTAATCCCCTTACAAACAGAATAATAAAACTGCTATGCACATAAATATATGACTCAAGTCACTTGGATTCTTTAGTAAATGGGGTCTGAATGATACAGCTTTTCACATTATATACCTACTTTGTAGATAAGTTCAGGACAAATGTAAAGATTAGACCTAGAAGAGTTTAGTAACACATTTACAGGAGTCTTATGTCCTTTCAGATGGCCCAAGCTTTTGTTGGCAATTGCTTATTATACTAAAAATTAAGTTTGTTTGTAATTATATTGAAATCCTATTTGTATATAACTGTGTAATTTATAAAATACTATTATATGTATTATGTATATGTATATGTATTTGGACTTCCCTGGTGGCTCAGACAGTAAATAGTCTGTCTACAATGCGAGAGACCTGGGTTCGACCTCTGGGTTGGGAAGATTCCCTGGAGAAGGAAATGGCAACCCACTCCAGTACTCTTGCCTTGAAAATCCCATGGACGGAGGAGCTTGGTGTAGGCTACTGTCCATGGGGTCGCAAAGAGTCGGGCACGACTGAGCGACTTCACTTTCTTTCACTTTCTATATGTATTTAATTTAGTAATAATTATGACAGTTATTATAATCCTCATTTTACAAATTAAGAACTTGAGGTTGTGAATAGCTAGAAGCCAACACTAACTGATCAAGAATTAAATCCAGCTCTGATACCAAATTCACAGATGGCTCATGTGAGTGACCTTGTGGAGATTGCTTTTGTTATTTTCTGCTCTCTTACAGGGCTTTAAATGCAATCCTCTAATACTGTTATTTGTTTATTATCTTAAAAAATAAGTAAAGTGAAAGTGAAAGTTGCTCAGTTATGTCCGACTCTTTGTGATCCCATGGAATATACATACAGTCCATGGAATTCTCCAGGCCAGAATCCTGGAGTAGGTAGACTTTTCCTTCTCCAGGGGATCTTTCCAATCCAGGGATCAAACTGGGGTCTCCTACATTGCAGGTGGATTCTTTACCAACTGAGCTATGAGGGAAGTCCAAAAAATAAGTAAATGTTTATTCAAACAAGTACATGCTATTTGAAATACTGTTAGATTTTCAAATGTTAAATCAGAAAAATTATCTGCTCTACAATGCTGCTGCTAAGTCACTTCAGTCGTGGCTGACTCTGTGCGACCCCGTAGACGGCAGCCCACCAGGCTCCCCATCCCTGGGATCCTGGAGTGGGTTGCCATTTCCTTCTCCAATATCTTTCCAAAATAACTTAAAGCAAATACCTTTAAGTTTTTCCTCAGGAGTAATGTATACAGTAGATTTATAAAATTTTCAACTACTTTTATACTGAAATTAGCAATGCCTGTGCCATATTTTGGTAAATAGTAAATTTATCAAGAGTACTTCTGAGGAACCTTCTCAAATTGCATAGTGTTTTTGAAAATAAATAAGTAAAATAACTGTATAATATTAAATCTTATTTAAAAGTAAGTTGAATGTCAGTCACTGATAAGCTTAGATTTATTAGGACATTCTTACAGAACACAATGAGAAAAGGTATTGATAGACAAAGTAATATTGAAGGGAACCAAATACACAATTAGAATATATAGAATTCTGAAGTAAAGCATTGTAATAAAATTCTCAAATAGCTTTCATATAGCTGTTTTTATGACAGAAGAGCAGGCAACAGGTTCTACACATACAACATTAAGATCATGTGGCAAAAACAAACTTTAGAATCTGATGGGTCTGGGTTCAACCTGCGATCTCCTTTTTTTTGGTTGAACAGATTTTCTTTTAATATGACTGTATACACGGACAACTGAGAATAGGAAAAAAATTATGTTATTTTTGGTTGAGCCAAAATTATGGTTGAACCAAATTAATGGTTCAACATATTACAGCTGTTACTAAAGACAGTATGCTGGGATTTTAAGAAAACACTCCAATAAATGAACCATCCCTAAATGAATCTAAATTCATCAAGCCCTCTTTTAATAAAAACATACTACAGTGGCAGAAGTTTACACTTTTTTTCAATACTCCATAATAAAAACATGTGCTCCCTCAATGTTCTCTCTCCTTTAGTATTTAGTTACTAGTAGTCTCTCAAATGGTAAAATTATAGAATTTATATTATCAAATGAAAGTGAAAGTTTGTACAGCCAAGCTCAGAAGCAAAAGTGAAGAAGGATGAAAGGTAAAAGCTGATGGATGCCATGCAGAACAAGGACTTTCACGAAGGTGTCCTGACACAGTCAACATCCCATCATTTTTTCATTGCTCTTAATAAGCAAAATCAAATTATTCTTACTTTTTATTTAAAGAAATAATAAATCTTTATCCTGTCCCCCCATAATTTGTGATCAGGTAAGGCAAAAGTAAGTTCCATCACCACTGTGGACAGCAGCAATAAAGCTGCTGGATCCTTTCATCCATGCCCACTTTACTACTGTGCTGCTAAGGAAAATAAATATCTTTGAGTCTGTTTCTTCAATCTGTAAAATAAAGAAAATAAATCTCACTGCACATGGTTGTTGTGAAAATTAAATGTGAGAATGTGAGTATAGTCCCTAATATACAATAAAATACTGAGTTAAAATTTATCCTTTCCTTACCCATCTTTATATACCTAATACATAATAGGTCCCTGGTGACTCAGACGGTAAAGCGTCTGTCTATCAATGTGGGAGATCTGGGTTCGATTCCTAGGTTGGGTTCGATTCCTAGCCTGGGAAGATTCCATGGAGAAGGAAATGGCAACCCACTCCAGTACTTTTGCCTAGAAAATCCTATGGACAGGGGAGCCTGGTGCAGGCTACTGTCCATGGGGTCGCAAACAGTTGGACATGACTAGCAATTCTAATACATAATAGACTATATATATTTTCTTTTAGCTCCAACCACTATACTGTAACCTCCTGCTATCTAATGTGTGGAATGGTAAGGCTTTTTAATAGGAAGAGAAGACATATAGAAATGTTTATGTTGATTCAATGTGGTACTTCCATTACTAAGTTAAAAGTTTTATTATGAATCAATAAGTGTGTGATCACTTACCTAGAGCCAGGCATCCTGGAGTGTGAAGTCACGTGGGCATTAGGAAGCATCACTACGAACAAAACTACTAGAGGTGATGGAATTCCAGCTGACCTATTTCAAATTCTAAAAGATGAAGCTGTTAGGTGCTGCACTCAATAATGCCAGCAAATTTGGAAAACTCAGCAGTGGCTACAGGGTTGGAAGAGGTCAGTTTTTGCTCCATTCCCCAAAAAAGGTAATTCCAAAGAATGTTCAAACTCCTACACAAATGCTCTCATTTCACACGCTAGCAAAGAAATGCTCAAAATTCTTCAAGCTCGGCTTCAACAATACATGAACCAAGAACTTCCAGATGGTCAAGTTGGATTTAGAAAAGGCAGAGGAACCAGAGATAAAATTGGCAACATTTGCTGGATCATAGAAAAGACAATTCCAGAAAAATATCTACTTCTGCTCCATTGACTACTCTAAAGCTCTTGTGTGGATCATAACAAACTGTGGAAAATTCTTAAAGAGATGGGCATACCAGATCCCCTTACCTGCTTCCTGAGAAGTCTGTATGCTGATCAAGCACCAATAGTTAGAACCAGATGTGGAACAACAGACTGGTTCAAAATTGAGAAAGGAGTACATCAAAGCTGTATACTGTCACTCTGCCTATTAAACTTATATGCAGAGTACGTCATGTGAAATGCCTGGCTGGAAGAAGCACAAGCCGGAATCAAGATTGCCAGGGGAAATATCAATAACCTCCAATATGCAGATGCCAACACCCTTATGGCAAAAAGCAAAGAGGAACTAAAGAGCCTCCTGGTGAAGGTGAAAGAGGAAAGTGAAAAGTTGGCTTAAAACTTAACATTAAAAAACTAAGATCATGGCATCCAGGCCTATCACTTCATGGCAAATAGATGGGGAAACAGTGGAAACAGTGGCAGACTTTATTTTCTTGGGCTCTGAAATCACTGCAGATGGTGACTGCAGCCATGAAATTAAAAGACAGTTGCTCCTTGAAAGAGAAGTTATGAGCAACCTAGATAGCATACTGAAAAGCAGAGACATTACTTTGCTGACAAAGGTACATCTAGTCAAAGCTATGGCTTTTTCAGTAGCCATGTATGGATGTGAGAGTTGGACCATCAAGAAGGCTGGGAGCCGAAGAATTGATGCTTTTGAACTGTTTTGTTGAAGAAGACTCTTGAGAGTTCCTTGGACAGCAAGGAGATCAAATCAGTCAATCCTCAAGGAAAATCAGTCCTGAATATTCATTGGAAGGGCTGATGCTGAAGCTGAATCTCCAGTATTTTGGCCACCTGATGTAAAGGGATGCTGGGAAAGATTGAAGGCAGGAGAAGAAGGGGATGACAGAGGATGAGATGGTTACATGGCACCACCAACTTGATGGACATAAATTTGAGCAAGCTCCAGGAGCTGGTGATGGGACAGGGAAGCCTGGCGTGCTGCAGTCCATGGGGTCGCAAAGAGTCGGACATGACTGAGCAACTAAACTGATTATAAACTATGAAATTTCAAAAAGAATAAAAAAGTTCTACCCTCAAGGAATTCATAGACAGGGACACAGGACAAATGTCCATGCTATATTTGTAGTCTCATTTTCTCTCTGCCATACAAACTTCAATATCATATGTATATTTTATTTACTATCGGGAACAATCTATTTATATTTACACACAAACACATATATATATTCAAATATATATATATATCTCTAGAGAGAGAAATTTTGAAAGTATAAATTCATATAGCTACTTGAAGTTTAAATATTCAATTATTAAATATTAGGGCATATCTGTAATATATACTAAGAAAAGGGAGAGAGAGTTTCAAGGTTATCAGATGCTTGCAATGAAGCAAGAGTAATGGGTCCTTCCTTCTTGGTTGATGAGTTGAAAAGTACAACAAATTCAGAGTACAAACTATAGATTATCCGAATTTAGCAAAGGTTACTATGAAAGCCCAGGCAAGAAATGTACAGGGGCTGAACCAGGTATGGAAATGAGAAGGAAAGAGAGAATTTGCTTGAACAGTTACTTCCCAGTGTTCTGTTTGCAAATCACTTGCATTAAATGTGTAAGCCATATCTGAGACCTGTCTCTGGAAGGAAGAATCCATTATCAACATTTTAAGTAGGTGCCCATGGCGAGTCAGAAACTGCAAAGTTAAGAAGCTTATTTAAGAAATCCTTAAGTATAGATGGTAATACTTAGTGATTTGTTGTGGGAATGAAAGACTGTTTAGGACAGTGCTTCTGTCTTAGACATCTAAGAATAGTGATAACATTTGCTAAGATGATCAATATACAGAAAGAAGCAGAATGTATCGGAAAATGGCTGCATGTAGGTCTAGACAGATTATAAAGGATGTCAGGGGAATAGTAATTTGGATGAATGTAATAGGTGGCTGAATAGAAGGGCATCAAGATAAAAAAACAAACCTTGGAATCATCAATATGTAGGTCACAATTAAAGCCAAATATATAAATTAAACTTCCTAAGCAGAGTAAAGCAGCCTATTGAAGAGACTGCCATTTGATCCTGGAGACAATCAGAAGAAAATTAAATTACTACAAACAAAATGGCTGCCTATTGGTGGAATTATCAAGAGTTTTTGAGACAGAGAAGCTAATTTTTAGTGTATAGAAAGGTCAGGCATGGTTTAACATACTAAAAGAGAAAACATTTTAGAGAAGGAAAAGAGCATCACGGAAGCCTAAAAGTAGGAGTGACTGCATAGCAGAGGTTCTGATATGATAGAAGAGAGAACTACGTAAAAGAGATAACTAGGCAGTAAGGTAGTGTAGCTGGAAAGTATAACAGTTCCGCCTTTGAAGACCTGAAGAATGTCACTTAATGTATGTGAAATGGTTTCACATTTATGCCAGGAATTGTGTGATTTTTAAATGATACTTACAGAAAACTTCTAGCTCAGTGAGAAGAATAAATTGAGGAGATAAGACTGGAAGCAGAAAAGTTAGGTTAGAAATCCTCAGGAACAAAGTAAACAAAGGATAAGCACATCACGGAATAAGAAGGGCCTGACGAAGACAGTGGAGACAAGCTACTTCACCATTTTGAAGCTTGAACATTTGACAGGCCACTCAGCAATTTCAGGCTTCCCTGATGGCTCAGAAGGTGAAGAGTCCATCTGCAATGTGGGAGATCTGGGTTCGATCCTTGGGTTGGGAAGATTTCCCTGGAGAAGGGAATGGCTACCCACTTCAGTATTCTTGAAACTTCCCTAACAGTCTAGTGGTTAAGACTCCACACTTCCAAAGCAGCAGGCGCTGGTTCAATCCCTGGTCGGGGACTAAGATCCCACATGCAAGGACAGAAAAAAAAAGGGGGGGGGGCTTCCCAAGTGGCACTAGTGGTAAAAAACAAACAAACAAACAAACAAAAAACCGGCCTGCCAGTGCAGAGGCATAAGAGTTGTGGGTTTGATCCCTGGGTCACGAGATGCCCTGGAGGAAGGCATGGCAACCCATTCTAGTATTCTTGCCTAAAGAATTCCATGGACAGAGGAGTCTGGAGGGCTGAGGTCCAAAGACTCAGACACGACTTGAAGCAACTTAGCCACATGTAAGCATGCAGCAATTTTAGATAGTCAACACCTGAACATTACCTATAAAGAATCAGCTCCCAGGGGAGGGAGATCTGTCTTTATTGTTATTTCCGTGGAACCTAGTTTCTAAATTAATGTAGTAACTGTGTTATATAAATTAATGTAAGGTGCACAATTAATAGTTTTACTGAACAAATATATACTATGATAGTCAAGGAAGAAACTAACTGTAAAATTTGGTAAAATGAAACACTAAGTGGTTTCTTTTGAAAATTCCATAAATTTAAAGAGATTTTAAAATGTCTAACGCTGTCAGACTACTTTTTCTGAGAGATCATAAAAAGAATGCTGCTGCTGCTGCTAAGTCGCGTCAGTCGTGTCCAACTCTGTGCGACCCCATAGACGGAAGCCCATCACTCCTCTGTCCCTGGGATTCTCCAGGCAAGAACACTGGAGTGGGTTGCCATTTCCTTCTCCAATGCATGAAAGGGAAAAGTGAAAGTGAAGTCACTCAGTCATGTCCGACTCTTAATGACCCCATGGACTGCAGCCCACCAGGCTCCTTCGTCCATGGATTTTCTAGGCAAGAGTATTGGAGTGGGGTGCCATTGCCCTCTCCAAAAAAGAATGCATTCTTCATAAATTTACCCCTGCATGAAAAATTAAACATGGTAAAATGCTAGGTGGAATTTAGTAACTCTCAGTACTCTGTGTTTACTTATTCTTGCAATATTTTTCCAAAGGATATTCTGGACCACTGAAGGAAATTCCTCCTGAAAGATTCAACACCACAGCTGTCCCTAAGTACTACCAGTCGCCCTGGGAACAGGCCATTAGCAATGATCCGGAGCTTTTAGAAGCTTTATATCCTAAATTTTTCAAGCCTGAAGGAAAGGCAGAATTGCCTGATTACAGGAGCTTTAACAGGTAATTCAATTACCCTGGATGACACTTCAGCATGCAATACAAAGGCTGTTATATCACAGTATGGAGAACTGAATCCCCTGGTAGGGAAAAACAAACAAACAAACAAACAAACCAAAAAACTACAAGCAATATATAGTATCTCTGCCTAGGCAAAGACTCATTTTTGCAGTATTACTAATATGGTACATTTTTAGTATAAAAATGAAGGCTATGAATCACAAACTATCACTGTTATAAGATCATCTCCAACATTTAAAAAAGCAATTTTAATACTGATTTCTAATGTGAAGGTTGATATTCGTTTATGTGTTGCTCCAAACAGTCTTGTTAGTTACTACATAGATGACAAACTGTAAAAAATCATTTTAAGTCAGATCTGTGTTCAAAGAAATTATATTATGGGAATTACAGAGATGCCAGTTATTTTTTAGTAGAATATTCCAAATCTTTCAGTGGAATTTTTTGCTTTTCTAACTGAATAAAACTTGAAACTATTTTCAGAGATCTTAAAAATCTTACAAATAGTCTCACATTTTGAATGCTTCACATTTCTGTTAAAAAGTTTACTTTGTGTCCGAAGGCAATAAAAATTTAAACAAACAGGATATAGTCTCAAATGGTGCCAAAGAAAAGAAAATTCTGCTTTTGAAACAACAATCTTTCACTGGATAAGTGGTAGGAAGTAGGAGATGGGTGATGAAATGGACGGGAATGTTTTCATTTACAGAAGAAAGTGACCCAAAAGTTAAAAAAGGGAAAAACAAAACATACTGAATGAAAAGGGAAAAGCTAATGCACTAAATACCAAACTCAAATATTGGATTTCAGTGGCAGAAGAACATTTCTTTCTTCATTTAATTCTGAAAAAATAAATATAAGAATAAAAGTGATTTTTGGAATTAATAAATACAAGGTTGCTGCTGCTAAGTCGCTTCAGTCGTGTCCGATTCTGTGCGACCCCATAGATGGAAGCCCACCACTCCTCTGTCCCTGGGATTCTCCAGGCAAGAACACTGGAGTGGGTTGCCATTTCCTTCTCCAATGCATGAAAGTGAAAAGTGAAAATGAAGTAGCTCGGTCGTGTCCCACTCTTCACGACCCCATGGACTGCAGCCCACCAGGTTCTTCCATCCATGGGATTTTCCAGGCAAGAGTACTGGAGTGGATTGCCATTGCCTTCTCCAAATACAAGGTTAACTGACCAAATTCACCCTAAATCTGATAATATTCAACTCTAGCCTCTTGTATCCAATGGATAACAATATACTCTTATACTCCGTTGGATGTGTGGCTTGTGCAATTGCAGGGGGCCCCACAATTAAAAAGGCCATAGCTGATTTAAACTTTTGCTTTAATGTCTGAAATTCCTAACAAGCTTTAAACAAAAAGTCCCAAGTTTTCACTTTGCACTGTGCCCTACAAAAGTGTTTACATCAGATCCAGGCTCTAAATTTTACCTTAAGTTCCTCTGTATTCAGGAAAATGTTCTCTTAAAGTAACTATCTTAGTCCTGATGTGTTCCCCTGTGCCACGCTTATATTTCTCTCTTTTCTTGTTTGTGAATTCATTGAAATTAAGACCTACTACAATCTTTCCATCTTTGAATTCATAGCATATAGCAGAGTGTCTAGATATAATCGGGCTTCCCAGGTAGCGCTAGTGGTAAAGAACCTGCCTGTCAATGCAGAAGATACAGGATATGTGGGTTTGATCCCTGGGTCAGGAAGATCCCCTGGAGGAGGAAATGGCAACCCACTCCAGTATTCGTGCCTGGAGAATCCCATGGACAGAGGAGCCTGGTGGGCTATAGTCCACAGTGTCGCAAACAGTGGGACACAATTGAAGCAAATGAGCACACACACATGCAATCTTTTATATGAGTAAATAAATGAGCCAACAAATGAACTAATTATAGGTTTATAATGGTAAACTTCCAAAATGACAAAACATTGTCTTGGACATCTTGAACATCCAAGAATATGAAGTTTTACTTATGCAGTGAGTCAAATTTGACTCTTAATGACTCTTCAATCCACTAAATCAAATGACAAAATGTGGGACATTAAATCACTCACTTATATCACAGATGTGAGTCCTCAATATACTGCTCTACTTAGAAACAATTTCAGAAGGCCCAATACTCCTTAAGAATTATGTCCAGGGGGTACAACAAATGGCAGTATAGAAGAGCAGGCTTCAGTGACTCTGAATACCTGGGTTTAAATTCTGATTCTATACCTTATTAGGTGGGTGACATTGGGTAAGTCATTTAACTATTTGTGTTTCAGTTTCATCTATTAAAAGGGGATAGAAAAATAATCAACTCAAATAGTTGTTTTGAGAATTTAATGAGACAATCATGTAAAGCCTTGGTACTCAAAGTGTGGTGAGACCAGCTGTGCTGGCATCACCTGGGAACTGGTTAGAAACGAAGAATCTCAGGACACATGCTAGATTGATGAACTAGCATCTGTAGCTCAACAAGATCACAAGGTGATTTCCATACTAACAGAGCCGGTGCACAGCACTCTGTTGATAAATATTAGCTTTCATTATTACCCTGCCTTCTGAAGTTTAATGATCACAAAGCACCTGACTGATCATTTAAATTCTTAAAGTTCTTTTCCTAACCAATCTCTCTCACCCTCAGAGTAATGGTTTTAGGCCCTGGACATGAAAGACTATACTGATATGATTGCTGAAATCCTGCATTAGACTGAGGTTACTGCATCACTCACTGATCTGTTGTTATCCATATTTTCCACAGTGATTTGGGGAAATATTGTAAGAGGCCAGCCATCTTGAGAAAAGATGCAACAGAAAGTAAAACACACTGTTCTTCAGAAAAAAAAAAAACACTAGAAGATAAGAAAATTATGGGCCAATAAGACAAGAGTATTTCCCTGGTGGCTCAAAGAATATGCCTGCAATGCAGGAGATCCTGGTTCAATCTCCAGCTCAGGAAGATCCCCTAGATAATGGAATAGCTACCCACTCCAGTATTTTTGCCTGGAGAATTACATGGACAGAGTAGCCTGGCAGGCTACAGTCCATGGGGTAGAAAACAGCAGACACGACTGAGTGACTGACACTTTCACTTATGGTAAAGAATTTGCCTGGAATGTGGAAGATATGGGTTTGATCCCTAGGTTGGGAAGATCCCCTGGAGGAGGGCATGGCAACCCACTCCAGTATTCTTGGCTGGAGAATCCCATGGACAGAGGAGCCTGGCATGCTGCAGTCCGAGAGGTTGCAACAAGTTGGACACGACTGAGCAACTAACCACACACAGCAAGACATGAGATTCTATACTGCTACTGCACTGGCCACAACCTGCATTCTTTCAGGTTTTTCTGTAACATCTTATGGAAACCCTAAAGGAGTGAAATTTTTGGCCAATCCACTATATGACACAGTTACATATGCTATAGCCATCATTGAGGTCATCTATCTACCCTGTGGACACTGAAGATTTTATCTGGCCTCAGTCTTTCCCCAGGACTATTCCTGTCATCACTTTTTGGTGGCTTAAATGATTCACTGAACTCTCAGCCCTTTTAAGTCCTTGACTGTATTGCTTTAAAGGATCTCTCTCTCAATCCCATCTTAGTCACCACTGACTTTCCTTAAAGTTTGCCATTACCAATATCTATGCAATTGCTGCTGCTTAGTCACTTCAAGTCATGTCTGACTCTGTGTGACTTCATGGACTGTAGCCCACCAGGTTCCTCTGTCCATGGAATTCTCCAGGCAAGAGTACTGGAGTAGATTGCCAGACCCTCCTCCAGGGGATCTTCCCAACCCAGGGATCGAACCCGGGTCTCCTGCATTGCAGGCAGATTCTTTACTACTGAGCTACCAGGGAAGCCGACCAATATCTGCATCATCTTCAAAATCTAAATTTCAAGCATCTCACTACCACAAAATTTTATCTTTAATTTTTCCTTTATTATTTATTTCAATCATGCTTCAGGTCCATGCATCAAAGCCATCTCATTTTTCAAAGTCTATCATTCATTTCCTCCTTACTTTACTAGATTCCATAGTCCCTTACTATCATCATCCAGAAATTAAGATATTCAAGAAAGATCACAGGTGATTGAGCTTCAAAGAAAATCAGATCTCTTCTAGGCTTTAAAATGATCTCCACAATACTGGAGAATTTATAGTCCTGCCAATTCCCTTGTCCAAATGCTTATGAGGATCGTCTAGGCAAAATACATTAAACAGTGACGTATATTGAGCAAGATATAAAGATATATCAGAGAGAATTCCAGTCCTCTTGGAGTGTAGTCTGATAAGAAATTAAGCAGACAGACTATTGAATATAATGAAAGATGGAAAATGAGGTTACAGGGAGGTAAAAATAGAGTCCATGGAAACTTAGGGGAGAAAGAGTTTAGTTCTGGCTGTGGGAGATCGGGGAAAGCTTCAGGAATAAAATTAAATACCAAATACTTAAGTATAAATTACTTAAAGAACATACTTAAAACTTAAAGGGGATTAGAAATGTCAGTAATGACGGTCAGAGCACTCCAGGCAGAGAAAAATGAGTCAGTAAACGCAATGACGTTGGAGAGCACAAGGAGAAGCTACTGCTGCTACTGCTAAGTCGCTTCAGTCGTGTCCAACTCTGTGTGACCCCATAGATGGCAGCCCATCCTCTGTCCCTGGGATTCTCCAGGCCAAGAACACTGTAGTGGGTTGCCATTTACTTCTCCAACAGGGCGAAGAGCAAGCAGTATATCAGTTTGACTGGAACAAAGACTAAACGAAAGTGTATAGGGTAAAACTAGCAGGACTGACTTTCCACTATGATGTCAAAGTCATTTTTTTCCACACACACACATACCAAACCTGTTTATCCTTGCCTTCTACCAGCGAGCTACTGAAACTATAAACCATGGAATAATCCTTGATTTTTACATTTCCCTCACAAATTTCATCCAATCTGTCAGCATATCCTGTTGACCCTACCTGTAGAACACATCCTGAAACCACCCACTTCTTCAAGGAAAACACAAATCTAAGCTACCATCATTTCTCACCTGAATTGGTACCATATCTCCTCTTCTTTCATTCTTGTCCACCTATACTTGTTCACACAGTAACAGGTGCCAGAGTAATCTTTATTAAAATTTTCTCAAGTTACACCACTTCTGTTTTTGTTGTTCAGTTGCTCAGTCCTATCCAATTCTTTGAGACCCTATAGATTGCAGCACACCAGGATTCCCTGTCTTTCACCATTTCTTGGAGCTTGCTCAAACTCATGTCCATTAAGTTGGTGATGCCATCCAAGCATCTTGTCTCTTGTTATTCCCTTCTGTTCCTGCCTTCAATCATTCCCAACATCAGGGTCTTTTTCTAATTAGTCGGCTCTTAGCATCAGGTGGTCAAAGTATTGGAGATTCAGCTTCAGCATCTGTCTTTCCAATGAATATTCAGGACTGATTTCCTTGAGGATTGACTGATTTGATCTTCTTGCAGTCCAAAGGACTTTCAAGAGTCTTCTCCAACACCACAGTTCAAAGCATCAATTTTTTTGGTGCTCAGCCTTCTTTACGGTCCAACTCTCACATCCATACACGACTATCGGAAAAACCAAAGATTTAACTAGATGGACTTTTGTTGGCAAAGTAATGTCTCTGCTTTTAAATATGTTGTCCAGGTTGGTCACAGCTTTTCTTCCAAGGAGCAAGCATCTTTTAATTTCATGGCTGCAGTCACCATTTACAGTGATTTTGGAACCCAAGAAAATAAAGTCTGTCACTGTTCCCATTGTTTCCCCATCTATTTGCCATGAAGTGATGGGACCAAATGCCATGATCTTTGTTTTTTGAATGTTGAGTTTTAAGCCAGCATTTTCACTCTCCTCTTTCACCTTGAGCAAGAGGCTCTTTAGTTTCTCTTCACTTTCTGCCATAAGGCTGGTGTCATCTGCATATCTGAGATTATTGATATCTCTCCCAGCAATCTTGATTCCAGCTTGTGCTTCTTTCAGCCCAGCGTTTCTCATGATGTACTCTGCATAGAAGTTACATAAGCAAGGTGACAATATACAGCCTTGATGTACTCCTTTCCCAATTTGGAACCAGTCTGTTGTCCCATATCCGGTTCTAACTGTTGTTTCTTGACCTGCATACAGATTTCTCAAGAGGCAGGTCAGGTGGTCTGGTATTCCCATCTCTTGAAGAATCTTCCAGTTTGTTGTGATCCACACAAAGGCTTTAGTGTAGTTAATGAAACAGAATTAGATGTTTTTTGGGGATTCTCTATTTTTCTATGATCCAGCAAGTGTTGGCAATTTGATCTCTGGTTCCTCTGTCTTTTCTAAATCCAGCTTGAACATCTGGAATTTCACGGTTCATGTACTATTAAAGCCTGGCTTGGAGAATTTTGAGCATTACTTTACTCGCGTGTGAGATGAGTGCAATTGTGTAGTAGTTTGAACATTCTTTGGCATTGCCTTCGGGAATGGAATGAAAACTGACCTTTTTCAGTTTTCAATGGCTTCCCTTCACACTTAGAATGAAATCCATGTTCCTTATTGACAAAATTCCACACAATCTGCCCCTCTGTCCTCTCTCCCTTCTATCATCCCCCTCATTTACCTGCCTAGCAACATAGGCTTTTTTTCATTTCTGAAAAGGTCAACATTATTTCTGCCTTAGATTCTTTGTATTAGCTACTCTATCTGAAGTGCTGAAGTGCTTCTATTATATTGTCCATGGCTAACTTCTGACCTTCAGATGACCTTTAAATGTCACCTCTTCAGAGAAGTCTTTTCTCCCTATGTAGTCATTCAGTTATGCTCTATTGTATCACCCCATTTTAAATTTCTCATAGCTCTTATTACTGAATGTTTGTCTGTATGTTTAGTGTTTTATTAAAAATTTTATTAAAAACTAAAAATTATTATTTTTATTGAAGTATAATTAACTAACATGTTTATTTTTTGTCTATCTCTTTCACTAGAAATATAAAACCTTACACTCTGACTACATTGCTCACTGCCACATGTCCAGCATTTAGAAATGTGCCTGGCACTGGATGAACAATTAATGGCTGAATCAAAGAAAGCTAGACTGTTACATGACATCTTGAATGTCAAGATAAGGAAGGTGGACTTTTTTCAGATGAGTAGGATTTCGATGTTTCAATGTTTTTGAGGCACAGCTAGAAAAATGAAAAGATAAATTTCTTACCCTCAAAGAATTTATAATTCACAGATGACCTAAACCAAATCATATTCTGAAAAATAGAAGCTGACAATACCAAATGACATATTATTAACAGATGCACTATAAGACAAACATAAAACAATCAATGCTATAGGAATTTGGTTAAGAAAGTGAGTAAGGGATTGGGGTAGTTAGAGGGAAGTTAAAATTTAAAGGCCATAGGATATATACAGGTGGAAAGGAGGCACAGAGGAAACACCTTTTTTTTTTTCCTCCCCAAGAGGAAATAAGCAAGGGTAACATTGTTAGCAAAGGCAGGAAGGCAAGAAATGTTTGTGATGACTCAGTGTCCAGGGAACAGAATGGTTCAGTCCAAAACTAAGAGTACATCAAAAGGTCTTTACACAAATTCATTATCAAATATGTTTTGTCATAAAGGCATAGTCCTCCAATGGAAACACTTATTTCAGAGGTCAAAAATTGAAACCCTACTAAGACTATAACACGACAACATGCTCCCTAAGATCATGAATTAAATTGTTTTCTATTTTCTGGCAAATAAAATTGATATTAATTTATTATTTTTTTTCTTTTTACTCCTCACAGAGTTGCCACCCCATTTGGAGGTTTTGAAAAAGCATCAAAAATGGTTAAATTCAAGGTTCCAGATTTTGACCTACTACTTCTAACAGATCCCAGGTTCATGGCCTTTGCCAATCCTCTTTCTGGCAGACGGTCCTTTAATAGGACTCCAAAGGGATGGATATCTGAGAATATTCCTATAGTTATAACAACTGAACCTACAGAGGATAACACCATACCAGAATCAGAAGACCTATAAAAGAAAGTTGTATATGCAACAAAAACCTCTGAATATAAATGTTGCTGTATTATTATTCTACTTACTGGCAAAGCCACTAACACTCTTCATTAGTAGCAATAATTTAATAGCAATTTAGCAATTTTCCTTTTATGGCACTTAATTTCAATCTCAGATCAAAATCTAGTAAACAATTCAAAATCTTATTAAAAAACAAGAATTTTAACTCACTTGTCTTTACTCATAATCTTGTTACCGCTTGGTTAAACAATCTGGTCTCCACACTGGGAAAGTCCAGAAAAGTTACTGACAACAAAGGGTTTCATCTTTGTTGCCTTTAATATAAGCTATTCCTTAATAAAGTTTTTAGATGGATCTAGAATCAAAATACAGCACAAAATATTTAGATTAATTCAGGGTTTTATTTAAAGGATGAAAGCTATAGAAGTTGATATACAAGCATTATTGATGGAGAAAAGGGTTGGGTTCTTTTCTGACAAGCTTCCATGATAAAATAACTTGTCTAGATGAAGTCTTTTCAATAGTCTTTCTTAAAATTTCAAATTTCTTAGAACTTTGAAACTGCTTTGTATTTTCAACATGCTTTGAATCATCAGATAATTATTCCAGATGACA
The DNA here is from genome assembly GCA_006408695.1 of Aepyceros melampus. Lineage (NCBI taxonomy): Eukaryota > Metazoa > Chordata > Mammalia > Artiodactyla > Bovidae > Aepyceros > Aepyceros melampus. Next base: position 209,144 of record SJXQ01008054.1, on the reverse strand, counting down.
GTCTCCAGAGTTCAATTGGGTTATTATTGTTGTCTAGCATTAAGTCAACGAGATGGAGAGAAAACAACTCAAAGAACGTCACACTATTGTAGTTTTCATGACCAAGGTAAACTTGGAATTCAAGTTCTGCAAATCCTAATGTTGTGTGTTGTTGAGGTTCAACTTTATGAATACATTTTTAGAAGAGTAATAACAAGATAGATGCTACTGCTACTGCTGCTAAGTCACTTCAGTAGTGTCCGACTCTGTGCGACCTCATTGAATATGAGAGAGAAAGTGTGTAATTTGAATTAGCAGCTTTCTCTGCTGAATCTTTAAATTCTGCTCAAATCCTTAAGCTCTAGGGAGTATATGCCATAAAACAAAAGCAAGAAATGGAAGAAGACAATAGCATTTGAATACAGCACATTTCTGTCATAAATATATGAAAATATTATTATAAAAGACTCAAATTAATATAATGTCATAGGTATATTTTTGGAGAAGGCAATGGCACCCCACTCCAGTACTCTTGCCTGGAAAATCCCATGGATAGAGGAGCCTGGTGGGCTACAGTCCATGGGGTCGCTAAGAGTCTGACGCGACTGAGAGACTTCCCTTTCACTTTTCACTTTCATGCATTGGAGAAGGAAATGGCAACCCACTCCAGTGTTCTTGCCTGGAGAATTCCAGGGACGGGGGGAGCCTGGTGGGCTGCTGTCTATGGGGTTGCACAGAGTCGGTCACGGACTGATGCAACTTAGCAGCATAGGTATATTTTAAAATATGATTGAATACACAACATAGAGTTGGAAAGAAATAAAGAAATAAATACAAATTCTTCCCATTTCAATTCAGTTAAAAGTTCTGTGGTAGATGTTTATATCAAAGAAGAAATGTCTCATACACAGAAAACTACCTACCAGATTAAGTTTAGGAGACTGGAAGAAGGAAAGTGCACAACAGAGTAATGAAAATGCCATGTAGCAACATTGCATATTATAAAAGTATGTAATCCTGAACGCACCTGATCTCGTCTGATCTTGGAAGCTAAGCAGGGTCGGGCCTGGTTAGTACTTGGATGGGAGAGCGCCTGGGAATACCGGGTGCTGTAGGCTTTATGGGATTCCCTGATGGCTCAGAGGATAAAGCATCTGCCTGCAATGCAAGAGAACCAGGTTTGATCCCTGGGTTGGGAAGATCCCCTGGAGAAGGAAATGGCAACCCACTCCAGTATTCTTGCCTGGAGAATCCCACGGACGGAGGAGCTCGGCGGGCTACAGTCCACGCACGGGGTCGCAGTCAGACATGACTGAGTGACTTCACTTTCTTTCTTTCACTTTAATGCTGAAATTGGTGGTTGTGTTGCAGGAAGGGGGACCCTTTCCAGGGCCCGAAACTGGGCTCTTGTCTAACACCCAGAAATGAATTGTCCGAGGAGACATATGTGCTGACAAAGCAAGAGATTTTATTGGGAAAGGACACTTGGGTGGAGAGCAGTAGGGTAAGGGAACCCAGGAGAACAGCTCTGCCATGTGGCTTGCAGTCTGGGGTTTTATGGTGATGGGATTAGTTTTGGGGTAGTCTTTGGCCAATCATTCTAATTCAGAGTCTTTCCTGGTGGTGCACGCCACTCACCCTGGCCAGGCACCATAGTAACCATTTGCATGAGTTGTTTTATGACACGAGATCCTGATGAGGAATACGGAACTAATAAGCCACCACCAACCAGAAGAGTTCAGGAAAGGTCGAAAGGAGACAACCACGTGTTCCTCCACTTCCCAAAATCCCTCTGGCTAGCATCCATCTTGGCTGAGCGATGTGTGTGCCACCAATTCATTTCCGAGTGTTAGACAAGAGCCCAGTTTCGGGTCCTGGAAGGGGTTCCCCTTCCTGCAACAGTTGTTTTGATGATCTTCAATCTTGAAGGGAGAGAAATTAAAAAAAATATATGCGTATGAAAAATGCAATCTCTAGAAAGAAACAATATCAATATATCTTATTTATACATATTATCATTGAGGGAATTTGTTTTATTTAAAATATATCTTTAAGATATTTTAGTTTTATGTTTTGGTGATTACTCATTTCACTTATTTTATTTAATTTTTTTTTGGCCACTCCAAGCAAGCTTGTGGGATCTTAGTTCTCTGACCAGAGATTGAAACTGGGCCCTTGGCAGAGAAAGCACAGATTCCTAACCATTGGACTGCCAGGGAATTCCCCGTTTAACTGTTTTAAAATAACAGTGTTGGCATCTGTAATAACCTCTAGATATCAGAGAAATTTCATGCTTTTTCTTTGTTTGTTTAATCTTTTAAAAAAGAAAAACAATTAGTCCTATTCTATTTTGTATTTTGATGAAATGGTTTAGTTCTTTATTAGCAATTCAAAATGCTATTTTTCATTACACTGAAATTTTATTATGTTATTATAATTATCTCAAAGTAGTTAAACTCTATGCTCAGTGTCAGCACTCTGACAATCACCAAAAGGGGGTCAGCAATTAAAAATGGAGAACAGTATTCTCCATTTCATAAAGGAAAATTTTAACTTTTTAAAGTATTTTTTTTAATTGGTTAGAAAATAATGGAATAACTCTCTGCTCACTATTGTATTTCTTCCTTTCCTGGGAAGTGTCTATTAATTCTAATTCAGCTGTTTGACACCTTTAGAAATGCCAAATTTCACACTCTGGTTGCTACATAATTAGAATTTGAAAGGAATTTTGAATGGGTTTTTCACTGACCTGAAAAGCAGCTAAATCTTTCTAAGTCTAAAGAAATATGATAGCCTTTTCAGAACAGCAAAAGACTGTGGCATTTTTTTCCCACCCACGTTTGTACATGTGGAAAACGAAACAGAAGAGGAAAAAAAGGTTAAAAAAGTTAAAAGAAAATAAATAAAAATAACATTTGCTGATGGACTACTAAATGCCAGGCACTATACTCAACGGTGTAGTGAGTATTTTGGGAAAAAAAAAAAAGCCTAATAAAGGCTACTTAATGTGTATTTAAAATATTATATTTATTTATTTTTGCTGACCATACCACACAGATTTGCAGGATCTTAGTTCCCCAACTAGGGACTGAAGCCAGCCCATCACAGTGAAAGCACCTTGTACTAACCACTGGACTGCTAGGGAATTCCCTGTATTTTTAACATCATTTTATTTTTGTGATTATCCTGTGAGAACTATTATAAATAATCTCCATTTTGTGTTAGAAAAATGAGCCTCAGGGAACTAGAGTGACTAGCTTAATACTAGCTCCAAAATGGAAGAACTTGGTGAGTCTGAATCTAAAACACATGCTCCTAGAACTCATAATTCATAACTTCTCCTTCAGAAAGAACTTCAACCTTAAAATTATTTTATTACTAGACAAAAAAATAAAAAATCTCCATCATATTAATTTTAACTTTGCAAAAATATATCTATAAATTGGGTAATTTTAGAGTCATCCATTAACGTCATTCAGGTATTCATAATCATAAAAAGCTAAACTTTCAGATTTTCAAACAAGCAATATGCATGCTTAATTATGAAATTTTTTGTTTTAGTTGTGTCCAACTCTTTTTGTAATTCCATGGACTGTTCCATGTAATCTTTTTTTTCCCTCTCTTGAAAGAAGAGGAAATAAAGAGGACAGAAATACAAAACACTAATACCCATAAGGCTGAATGAAATCTAGTGTAATAACACATCAAACACATTCATTTAAATGAAAATATTTTCTAATTTTCAAAACCTTAGAAGAATTTGTATTATACTGTTCAATCTGGGTCATAAAATTATATCTATTTTATTGAGCCAATTTCTTGTTGATCAGTTGGTCAGCTGCTTTTTGGATAATACTAGAGCTACATTAACAGCTAGACCAGTGTTCATTCTTGGCTTTTAACTCTTCGCTCCCTTCAATCATTTCTCCATTTCTTAACTCAATATTTGAAAGGACTTGATAATTTAAAGTAACTAATTATTGGTTATTATAAAATCAAGGTAAATACGGAAAAGAATTTTTCATCAAAATGATTACTTACTGCATCCACTGAAAATTTCACATTTCTGAACAGACTCATTTATAAATGTTTTAGCAGCTTGGAAACGGAGAGAGCCAATTACTTTCACAAAGGCTGATGTGGAGCAAAATGTCCAGTCAGTGAGAGTCAAAAGTACATCCTGAACTTTCCAACTCAGGGCACAGCTGTACCAGCAGACTTATTAATTCTGGAATTTCCTCACTCTGCTGCTTATGCAAGATAAAACTTACATGACATCATTGCAGTTTCTCAGCCACAACTGCTTTTTATTAAGCTTAGCTAAGTATTGCTCTGAATGCCCCTTTTCTTATGAAAAATACTTTCGACCTCCACATGCTCTATTCTGTAGGAAGAAGGGCAGTTTACTTTCTATGAAAGGTGGAAGAATGCCAGGTTTTTGCCAAAAGAACAAGCAAGGGGGGAATCTATTTCAAACTAACTGATTAAAGCACTTCACAAATACACAAAAGGATTTTTAGAAAATTATAATGCTTTAAAAAGTTTAACTTTTCAGAGCCAAGAAAAAAGCAAAACTGTAAAATTGTATAAGAATTTCAATAGCTGAAGATGATGTATTATTGCATTAAAAAAAAGGTGTGTCCCTATTTAACTTCCTTAAATGAAAGAACTAGATTTCAACTCAGGATACAAACCTCCCTTGACTTCTCAATATAATGTGATTTCAACAGGAAGATTTGGTGCATATGGGCAAAGAGCAGGTGGCGGGGGAGCTATTTCTAAGAGGTTATAGTTCAAATTCAAAATGAATGTGCTGATTATTCTGGATTGTGTAATATTTTGAAACACATTTCAACAACTTAGGCAGTGTAGGAGATGGAGACAGTTCAGGAAACAGAACCGGAAAAAGTCAGAAAGAAAAAAAGTAAATACTGCTGATTTGGTATAGAATTGGTATAGAAGCTGCAGCACTAGTAAAATAAAAGAACAGAGGGAAGAAAGGAATGCCAGAATGAAGTAGGCTGAAAAGAAATAACTGCATTATTCTATGGTTTCTAGAGGTTTCTCCTCACTCCTTCCGAAGTAGTTCACTCTATGTATATCAATTGTCTAATATGAACTGTCACCTAAATAGATACTCTCATTCATTTTCTTTATCATCACTTACTTATAAACTGCATATAAAACAGCAGTTGCATTTAAATGTGCCAGCTATTTGGTGGTTTATCACTAATTAATAATATAATCTCAAGCAATTTACTTTACTCTGGAATTTTGTCCAACTATTTCTGTTTCACAGGCCACTTCTGCTTAAGACCTTCCCTGACCACCTTTACTTAAGAGAGCACACATATAACCCCTTATTGTGCTTTTATTTTTATTTGTAACCCTCATTACTTCCTAATATAATGTATTAGTCTGGGTCCTCTGAGAATCAGAAGCCAAGATGCAGTTAAATCTGTAACAATTTTATTAGGAAAATGGGGAGACAGGTCAAAGAAAGGCTGGGAGAGACCCAAGGGACCTCAGGTGGAAGTATATGGATATGTTCTAGACTGCCTGAGAGTCCAGGGAAAATTCAGCAAGGTTGTTGGAAGATCTGTGAGCCAACGTCATCTGCAGAAGAGGTCCAGTGTTTCTCAGCAACATGTCTGCCTTAGGGTCACTGTTATGGTTACTCACTGGCTGGGAGCACACTGTGAAAGGCAGACTCAGCATGAATGCAGTGATGGAAGTCAGAGTAAGGAGAACTCAGTCAACTCAGAGTAAGAGACCCTCAGTCAACTATGTAGTTTAAGACCCACAAATTGTAGCTGCCACACACAGTGTATTTACTCCTTTATTATTTATCTCACCCACTGGAATGAATGCTCTCTGAGGACAGAGACTGCCTTTTTTATTAACTGATGTATCCTCTATGCCTCCTGATACATAGTGAAGAACAATAAAAATTGTTTTACAGAAATAAATTTATCTTAATTATGGGGATAATTAGCTATTATTAGTAACAAAAAATTATCAAGACCACACAGTAAGAAAGCAAAGACATTTAGAATGAAGTTAGATTAGGTTACATTGGAACTGCTTTGGGATAAATATATTTGACCCTATTTAGAAGTAAAATATATTGGAGCAGTGAGTATATTAAACACACGTATAATTAGAAACACTAACACGGCCTGACTATTTTTTATCATAAACATTAATGCCAACTCTGTTCTCAGACTTAAAAGTGCAATTAGGGTAGACTTTTTAGGATCTTGCTAGAACAGTGCGATTTCTTGTGAGCATTCACATACTTTGTAGGTCACTTGAGAATTAAAAAAAATCAATATGATGGATACTTCTCTTGATCAGTATACCCTACCTCTTTTAGAAACTACATTATACAACCAGAAAGGAGTTCCCAAGGACAGATGGCTACATAATCCTTCATTTTTAAAAGAAACTAAGATGACTTTTCATTCATACACCTGCTTGGAATATTTCAAATCATGAAGTACATAGCCCCTGAATTCTAATGTTTTGGCACAGTCATCTCTGTAGTACAATGAATAAAAACATTCACACCAAAGTCCTTCCTCCATGTTGCTTCAAGAACTGAGGCATCTGAGAGTCATAAACAGGAACAGGAGCTGATTCCTCTATAAGCTGATGCTAACATAATGGAAAACTTACCTAAATATAATCAACCCGAAATAACTTTTTCTTCTTTTCCAACTTATCTTGAAAAAGCAGGACTACTTTCCAAGTTTAACTTTAAACTCAGTACCTACTTCTACTTATATGAGAAACTAGAGCTAATGAAGATTCTAACCGACTTGCTTCAGGTTGCAGGTCTCCTGCAAGGCTGTCCTCTGGGTCAGCTGAGCACTCTAAGCTCGGCTGCTATTTCAGAACATAAAGTCAAATGCAAACACAGACCACATTTACTCAAGAAACATTTTTTACTTCTGATACATAGAAAGGGTTGTGGATATAATTTATGATTATTACAATAAATTTCCTCAAAAACTCATCAAAATCTATTAAAGAGACATTAAACTTGAAATACTATAGACAAGGTGCATGGCACCCCTAAAATCAATATGCTGAAATCCTAACTCCCATATGATTAGTATTAGGAGGTGGGGCTTTGGGAGGTAATTAAATGATAAGTGTGTAGTGCTCATGAATGGGATTAGTATCTCATAAAAGAGACTCCACAAAGCTCTCTTGCCCCTTTCCCCATGTGAGTATAGAGAGAAAATGCCCAAATACAAATCAGGAAGTAGATTCATACCAGACACCAATCTGTCAGCATCTTGCCCTCGGACTTCCCAGATTCTAGAACTATCGGAAATAAATTTCTGTTGTCTATAAGACACTCAATCTATGTTATTGTAGCCTGAACAGACTAAGATGCATAGCAACACAGAAAAATTATGTTTTCAGATGCATTTACATATAATATTAATTATGGCTAATGATCATAATTATCAGAATGTATTAGACTATGCCGCTTGTACAAATCCATATACTGATGTTTATTTAAGTGTCTTCTTATTAATGCAAAAGGATATTAATATTTTAGATATTAATATATAATTAGAATAATGAAAAGTTACTCTTTTACCAAATACAAGCCACTAGTATTGTTATTAGCATAATACTAACTCTCTTTGGTTTAAATAGACAATCATTTACTTAGAACCACGGCACTTTAGAATTAGCCTCTATCTTGAAATATTTTATGTCAATTCCCTCATTTAAGGAATAGAAACTTAGACCAGAGAAGAAACTGTCACTGTCTCACATTGCATGTCTAAAATTAGAACCCAAGGGTTCTGCTTCTGATCTCTTAATAACACTCCTCCCACTATCTCATTCCATCTCCTATCTCAGTGGAGAATACAATCATCCAGAACACGGGCACAATCAACACACCTTCTGTGACATAACATACTATACACGATTTCATATTTATCTGTATCTATATAAATATAGGCTTATACAATTTGTATACCTTATTTATTAGCCACAAAGAAATAAAACTGTGAGTCAGGATAATGTCAGTAAAATGTAGAAACAGTAAAGTTTTTTTAAAAAGGCAATGTTAAAAAATTTTACTTTAAACATTAAAAAATATGTTAATATAACAATATTGAAACAAATGAATATTCTTCCTAACTAGAAGGGAGTAAAATTCCATACTCTTTAGTATTAAAGGAAAGAGTAAATGTTGCTCCTTCCACTAAAAACCTCTTGGTCTATGTCTTTCAAATTATAGTTGTGTCCTGTTAGGTGACATAAAAATTAACATAGATTATAAGCTTTTCAAATGAAATAGAATAGAATAAAAGAAAATATCAGAGCATATCACTAGAAACAGTATTATTTCAGGAAATCATTTTTTTTTAATTTGTGTTCTTGTAAACTGGGTAACAACGTAAAATATACTGCTTATTCTAGGTTGTGGTGTAAGATGTTTGAAAATTACTGCTCTACCTATTACTAAATACTGTTTAAAACAGAAATGTCAGCATTCTTATTGGTAATTGGAATTGCTTTTCTCCACCACATCAAAACTATTATAACTAATTTGATAGAGTTCTTCAGAATTAAAAGAATCTGAAACAGTAGAAGAGCAAAACTTGTAGAAAACAATTTAATCAGAAACTTTGATTTAAAAATTTACAAAAAGACATTCCAGGGATATTACCTGCCAAAAGTTTGTTTTTTCCCTCCAGCACAATTTCGGTTTGAGGGCTTGTTTTCTGGACAAGAGACTGAAAACTCAAGACCACTAACAGTTACAAAATAAAGAAATTAAATACTCTAAAATTTCTGCCTTTACATATAATTCTTTGTATCGTAATATTTAGCAATATTTCTATCACTGACTATTTTCCAGTAATTTTATTATTGTATTAAACAACAAACATTTTCTTTTGTGAAGTGAATTTCAACAAGGAAGCTCAGCTTGAAAACACTGGTGCCCTGAATATCTTTGCCATCTTTACAAAGCAAAGTGCTCTCCAGGGCAACTTCCTTTGCGTTTGTGGCTTCAGCCAATATGCAGTGAGTGAAAGACACAGTGTTATTTCACTATTGTATTTCTTAAAGAAGTATATCAAAAACAAGTCAGTCTAAGATATATTGTAGTATGTGTGTGTGGGCGCATGTGTGTGCACGTCACACATATACATCGCAGAGACTTAGATTTATTAGATTCCAAAGAGGTAGGAAATTAAGTTTGGTAAATTTCTGAACACCATACTGTTTTTCATAAAGTCAGAATACTACTACAGATATCAAAATTCAGAAAAAGATAACCTTTACCCGTGAAACGCTCTTGACTTCTTTCGTTTTCCTTCCCTTGTCTTTCAGAAAGGGACAAAAGTGTCAGTTTTGTTTATCAACAGTGTTTGAATATGGAAGAAATTTGGTTGTACTTTAAGAAACAAGAGTGCTATCTCCTGTGAAATTTCAGAATATATCACAGAAAATATTTTATACCAGGCAAATTCCAAGTGACTAGAAATTGAATTTTAGTCCTGCTTAGATCAGTGTCTAGCATGTCCCTAAGTTTAAGTGCTCTCATCTGTAAAATAAGGGATTTTGGCAAACTAATCTCTCAGATCCTTTCCATCTCTAAGATTCTAAAGAACTATACAAATATAACATGCTATAAAACTTGGTTTCAAAAATTTAAAGAGAAATTACATTCATGCACAAAAATCCTAGCACTAGCTTTCAGTCAAAACCTAGATGGTTTTGGCCTTTACTTCTGGATTTATTCGTATGGCACACATTGCCTTCCTCATTTTGACTGACTATATTTCCTGGCTGTAACCAGATGTCATACTTAACTGATAGTTATTTTATTAAATTATTCACCGTGTTTACTGAGTGCCTACTATATGGCAGGCACTGTGCTAAGTACCTAACTCTCACTGTTTCTAAAATCAGGATATTCAGTTCAGTTCAGTTCAGTTCAGTCACTCAGTCATGTCCGACTCTTTGCAACCCCATGAATTGCAGCACACCAGGCCTCCCTGTCCATCATCACCTTCTGGAGTTTACTCAAACTCATGACCATCGAGTCAGTGATGCCATCCAGCCATCTCATCCTCTGTCGTCCCCTTTGCTTCCTGTCCCCAAATTGGAAGTGGTCAAACAGGAGATGGCAAGAGTGAATGTCGACATTCTAGGAATAGCAAACTAAAATGGACTGGAATGGGTGAATTTAACTCAGATGACCATTATATCTACTACTGTGGGCAGGAATCCCTTAGAAGAAATGGAGTAGCCATCATGGTCAACAAAAGAGTCCGAAATGCAGTACTTGGATGCAATCTCAAAAACAACAGAATGACCTCTGTTCGTTTCCAAGGCAAACCATTCAATATCACGGTAATCCAAGTCTATGCCCCAACCAGTAACGCTGAAGAAGCTAAACCTGAACAGTTCTATGAAGACCTACAAGACCTTTTAGAACTAACACCCAAACAAGAGGTCCTTTTCATTATAGGGGACTGGAATGCAAAAGTAGGAAGTCAAGAAACACCTGGAGTAACAGACAAATTTGGCCTTGGAATACAGAATGAAGCAGGGCAAAGACTAATAGAGTTTTGCCAAGAGAATGCACTGGTCATAGCAAACACCCTCTTCCAACAACACAAGAGAAGACTCTACACATGGACATCACTAGATGGTCAACACCGTAATCAGACTGCTTATAGTCTTTGCAGCCAAAGATGGAGAAGCTCTATACAGTCAACAAAAACAAGACCAGGAGCTGACTGTGGCTCAGATAATGAACTCCTTATTGCCAAATTCGCACTTAAATTGAAGAACATAGGGAAAACCACTAAACCATTCAGGTATGACCTAAATCAAATCCCTTATGATTATACAGTGGAAGTGAGAAATAGATTTAAGGGACTAGATCTGACAGACAGAGTGCCTGATGAACTATGGATGGAGGTTTGTGACATTGTACAAAAGACAGGGATAAAGACCATCCCCATGGAAAAGAAATGCAAAAAAGCAAAGGGGCTGTCTGGGGAGGCCTTACAAAAGGAGAGAAGTGAAAAGCAAAGGAGAAAAGGAAAGATATAAGCATCTGAATGCAGAGTTCCAAAGAATAGCAAGAAGAGATAAGAAAGCCTTCCTCAGCGATCCGTGCAAAGAAATAGAGGAAAACAACAGAATGGGAAAGACTAGAGGTCTTTTCAGAAAATTAGAGGTACCAAGGGAACATTTCATGCAAAGATGGGCTCAATAAAGGACAGAAATGGTATGGATCTAACAGAAGCAGAAGATATTAAGGAGAGGTGGCAAGAAGAAGAACTGTACAACTGTACACAGAAGAACTGTACAAAAAAGATCTTCATGACCAAGATAATCACGATGGCGTGATCATTCACCTAGAGCCAGACATCCTGTAATGTCAAGTCAAGTGGGCATTAGAAAGCATAACTACTAACAAAGCCAGTGGAAATGATGGAATTCCAGTCGAGCTATTTCAAATCCTGAAAGATGGTGCTGTGAAAGTGCTGCACTCAATATGGAAAACTCAGCAGTGGCCACAGGACTGGAAAAGGTCAGTTTTCATTCCAATCCCAAAGAAAGGCAATGCCAAAGAATGCTCAAACTACCGCACAATTGCACTCATCTCACATGCTAGTAAAGTAATGCTCAAAATTGTCCAAGCCAGGTTTCAACAGGATGTGAACCACGAACTTCCAGATGTTCAAGTTGGATTTAGGAAAAGCAGAGGAACCAGAGATCAACATCCGTTGAATCATAGAAAAAGCAAGAGAATTCCAGAAAAATATCTATTTCCGCTTTACTGAAAACACCAAAGCCTTTAAATGTGTAGATTACAACAAACTGTGGAAAATGCTTCAAGAGATGGGAATACTAGACCACCTGACCTGCCTCCTGAAAAATCTGTATACAGGTCAAGAAGCAACAATTAGAACAACATGGAACAACAGACTGGTTCCAAATTGGGAAAGGAGTACATCAAGACTGTATATTGTCATCTTACTTATTTAACTTCTTTGGAGAGTACAACATGTAAAATTCCTGGGCTGGATAAAGCAGAAGCCAGAATCAAGACTGCCAGGAGAAATAGAAATAACCTCAGATATGCAGATAATACCACCCTTATGGCAGAAAGTGAAGAGGAACTAAAGAGCCTCTTGATGAAAGTGAAATAGGAAAGTGAAAAAGTTGGCCTAAATCTCAACATCAAGAAACTAAGATCATGGCATCTGGTCCCATCACTTCATGGCAAATAGATGGGGAAGCAATGGAAACAGTGACAGACTTTATTTTCTTGGGCTCCAAAATCACTGCAGATGGTGACTGCAGCCATGAAATTAAAAGATGCTTCCTCCTTGGAAGAAACGCTATGACCAATCTAGACAGTATACTAAAAAGCAGAGACATTACTTTGTCAGCAAAGGTACATCTAGTGAAAGCTATGGTTTTTCCAGTAGTCATGTATGGATGTGAGACTTGGACTATAAAGAAAGCTGAGTGCCAAAGAATTGATGCTTTTGAACTGTGGTGTTGGAGAAGACTGTTGAGAGTCCCTTGGACTGCGAGGAGATCACACCATCAATTCTCAAGGAAATCAGTCCTGAATATTCATTGGAAGCACTGATGTTGAAGCTGAAACGCCAATACTTTGGCCACCTGATACAAAGAACTGACTCACTGGAAAATACCCTGATGCTGAGAAAGATTGAAGGCAGGAGGAGAAGGGGATGACAGAGGATGAGATGGTTGGATGGCATCATGGACTCGATAGACATGAGACTGAGCAAGCTCCAGGAATTGGTGATGGACAGGGAAGCCTGGCGTCATGCAGTCCATGGGGTCACAAAGAGTAGGATATGACTGAGCAACTGAACTGAACTGATAAGCATGCTAATTGCAGAAGTATGTTTTTTTTTTTTTTGGTCACCATATTTTTTCCAGAAGTTGACAACAAAATTTCATCCTAACGTCAGTTTCATGGATTATGAATCCTATTACTGCATTTTCCAGGGACATGTGGATGAGTCTATTGTCAGTGAACACAGGTAAGAGCCTTCTTAGATGAGGCCCAACGTAGAGGAAAAAGCATTTTAGATGATGACAGAAAAATGTTTCCTGTCACTGATAACTTAAATATCATATTCACTTATAATTTCAGATCAGAGTCAAACATACTTAAGCCATAGGCTCATGCTTATTTCTATTCTTTCGTTCTCACTCTTTACATTCACTCATATTCTACTTTCTCATGGTTCTGATTCTTTTTCTTATTTATGTTTGACCATTGTTTTATATTATATATTAGAATTTATTTTATTTTTTAGAATTTACTTTAAATCTTTGTGGGATAAGGTGAAGTAGAATGAGTGAATGAATGAATGAACAGATTAGTTTAATATTTTACTAGGCCTTCAAAAATTTTTTGAGAGAACTTTTAGCTAGAAAACACAAAACATGTTTTCAAAGTTCAGTAGGGTCTTATGGAAAAGAGAACATAGATCTCCGTTCCTATAAAGGACTGAAATAAGATCTGTGTATAGAAATTACTAGAAGGTGAATTTCAACTCACTGTGATGAAAATTTCTTAGTGGTTAAAGAAGTCTTAAAAAGAAAAGGATGTCTCACAAAACATCAAGTTTTCTGCCGCTGTTACCATATTTGAACAGAGGTTGGACAGCTACTGTCAGGGATAATCCTTTAGTGAGTAGGAGGCTGGACCAAAAGGAATCTAAAGCCTTGTGTATCTTTGAGACTGTAATAAAATACATATTATAGGAAGAAAAACAATATACAGGTTCTTATAGCAACATATTATCATTGATGACAGCCGTATTGGTAACTGTAATAATAACACTAATGGCCATAATAACACAGTATAAGACTTTACAGTTGCTTTTATCTGGGAACATCAAAATACATCATATATAAGTATTATTTCTCATCCCAATTTCACAGATAAGAAAATTAGGATGTTTCAAAGTGAAATAACAAAGGTAATGAAATTGCTTAAACTGACAATAAGTCAGCAAAATTAAGGAGGTTAGTGGTTAAACCACTCAGTGTGGTTAACTAGCTAATAGAAAGATTGGAATGTAAGGCCAGTAAAGTTTTGCCTAAGGAAGATCTGGCTAAGATGCTATGGATACTGAATTTGATCTTCTGATGTTTAACAAAAGGTCATGCTGCAGAGCTTTAAGAAGTTTAGTGAACACTCAGTTCCTGAATTATCTATTTTATAAGAGGCTAGAGAACCTTAGGAACTTTTCTCTTTCCCCTCTCCTCCAAAGCTGCCTTATTCTTTCAGACTAGATACTGTAAATGACAAGGCACATTGCCACAAGTACCTCTGAGCTTACATTTTTATAGCTTTGTACACAGAGAAAAAAAGGATCTTTCCTGTAAGCTCTATTAATAATTTGAAAACTCCTGAGAAAGAATACTGATTAGCTCAAATCACCCATACACTAATCACCAGAGCCAGAAAATGATGAAATGCTCAACATGGAGTTATGGTCATTGGTATGGATCTATTATTACTGGTAAAAGCAGGAAAGGACAAAGCAATATATGTCCACAATACATATTTTCTTAATTGAAAAAAATTAAAATGTGTATTAACCAGGTACTTCTAAATACAGTTTTGAAACAGCTTTGTAAAGACATGTACATATTAAAAAATTAGATCTTACAAACTTCTTAATCAAATAATTTTATATCATTTTTGGTACTATTCATCCTTGTTTCTTTTTTTACTTCCTGACTGATTCTCTTTACTTCACAGACATTAGTTAAATTGGCCATAGTATGATTCTACTTTTGGTTCTGATTATGAGAAGCTACGTAGGAAGGAAGGGTATTTGTGGAGCATATCTGAATACTGACCTCAGACCAGCTGACTTCCAGAGGACACTCTGAGTGATGACTTCTTTGCAGGTGTCTTCAATCTGTTCTCTCAGTAACTGCATATTTTAATTTTACAGAAAAAAAGAAGAAAAAGCCTTATTGTTAAGTTTTCATTCTGTGACATATTGTAGATCCAGATTCAGGTGTCAAATAACTCTTTATTGATGCCTACTCTGTGCCACTGTATTAGCCTTTACAGAAAGAATAATGATGGAGAGAGGCTTTTCATGGGATCTGCTTTCTAGATAGTGAGAAAGACAAACAAATAAACTTAATAATCACAGGCTGTGAAAAGTGGTATGAGATGAATAAACAGAACACTGTGATAGAGACAGGTAGGCAGTTCTAAGTCAAAGATGACTTCTATGAAACAAAGTTAAAACTAGAGGATAGAGGATGAAAAGGAGTCAGCCACTTGGAAACTCGGGAAGGCATTGTAGGTCAGGGTTTCTCAGCTTTGGCACTATTGACATTTTGAACCATGTAACTCTTTGTTGTGGGTGACTGTCTTGTCTGTTGTGTGGTGTTTAGAATTGGCTTCACCCCAACTGGACCAGTAGCAGCACTCCCTTCCTACCATGTGACAATCAGCAACGTATTGGCCTTTGCCAAATGTTCCTTGAGAGACAATATCACCCCCCATTAAGAACCAGGGTTCTAGGTATAGGGAATAAAGAGTGCAAAATCCTTGATAGCATGAGATGCTGTTAGGGAGGGGGAAGAATAGCTCCTTCAGGTGTCTATTTGGATTTTATTTTATGTAGATAGTAAGTCTTTGAACAATTTTAAGTATGGGGGTAACATGTCAACATTTAAAATAGGCTACTTTTGCTGCTGTGTGCGAAATATATATTCAAAACCATGAGGATAAAACCTGGTCTTAGGGCACTCTGGAACACCATCATCTAGAAAGTGTAAGAGAAAAGCAGGTTGAAAAGGAACAACCAAACAAGTTGGAGGAAAGCCGTGTATGAGGATGGTGTTACAAAAATTGGCATGTGAGTCAAAGAGGAAGTGGTTGATTATGACTAGATTTTTTGCTTGGCCTCATCATCACTGAAGGTTTCTCTGGAATTGTACTGGTTTAGCTCATCTTCTTGCCTCACCACAATTTCCCCTACAAATTCGTACATAATTCCAAACTAAACATCCTGTTCAAGAACTTAAAAGGCTTCCTATTATAGCCCTTCATTGGCTTTAATTCCTGTTTCTAGAATTTTGCTCTTGAATATCTCCTCCACAGTGTCTTCAAATATGCCTACCCATGAACCTTCCAAGTTGAAGCTCATATCTGATCTCCCATAGCAGCTTTCCCCAACAATTCTGGTCCACACAGATGTCTCTATTCTCTAGAAAATTAACAGAACTTCTAGTTCTTCAGCCCATCCAGTGACACATTTGTTATATATCTATGCCAGGCACTGTGCTATGCCCTAGATATTCAGTGAAAAAATATAGTCCTTGTTCTCTAGAAGTTTATTAAGAAGATAACACTTGTCAACATTTCCTCCATGCAATTAGGAAAAAAGGAGTTAGTCTCACATCTAATCCTGAGACAGCCATTTAGCTACAACTTCTCTATACTGTATTTCATTTTATCCTACCCAGCCCATTCATGGTTTTCCATGTCTTTAGCTGTTGTTTACCTCCTGGAATTGCCAGATGACAGCTGCTCAGGATAGAATACTGCTACCTCTACCACTTATTAGTGAATAGGGTAAATAGAACCACAAGATGGTACATCTCCCGAAGTCTGGATCTGCTATTTCTACCACTTATTAGTGAATAGGGTGAATAGAGCCACAAGATGGTACACCTTCCAAAGTCTGAATTATAATCACTCAGAATAATAAAGAGGCATGTAACTGTCATGGTGCTGATGATGTAAACTTTGGCTCAGCCTCATTTAAACAACATAAGGTGGTCTTTGGCATTCCAAATCTTTCCTTTCATGATCTCAAGTCAGTGAGAAGTGCAGAGATTCTTCCTCATTAATTTGGGTCTGCCCAATAAAATAACTACTGAATTAAATGTATACACATATACTTTGAGAACAAACAGTAATTCTCAGAGGCAGTACATTTAACACTTATGTTGTGACATTTCTAACTACAAAGTTTTTTGGGAGCAATTCCTGTCCTAAAATACAGTGCACTGTCAATTATCCTTTTTTTCATCTGTTTGCTTCAGACTGCCCATT
Organism: Aepyceros melampus; assembly: GCA_006408695.1. Classification (NCBI taxonomy): domain Eukaryota; kingdom Metazoa; phylum Chordata; class Mammalia; order Artiodactyla; family Bovidae; genus Aepyceros; species Aepyceros melampus. The sequence goes on along the minus strand of SJXQ01008054.1, from coordinate 192,028 downwards.
TGACTCTAACTTGTGACCCAGTATACCATGTAAAACTCCATATTTAAAGTACTTAAATATGCCAAGAAGTAGCAGAAAGTTTGAAGTTACAGAATTAAAAAACCTGTACAGTCACAGTTTTGTCAAATTCTTGAGCATGGTAAACTGAAGGGCATTCTTCTACAATCTAGAAAGGAGGCAGGGAGATAGTATGAGTCTTTATTATCCATAGTTCAATTATTTTTCAAAAGTGTTCTGTCAGTTACATTTGCAAAGAAATAACTATAGTACAACATAATTGTTATAAATAAACCCAAAAAGGGTGAAGGAAGGGCAAATCTGTCTCAGAAGTTATGAAAGTTTCCATGGATGAAATAAGAATTCAACTGAGACCTAAAAGATCTTGAGAGAACCTAGTAGAAACACAGATGAGCAAGGAATTCTATATAGCTAGCGTGGAGTAAATGGGCAAGAGTAGTAGATGAGACTAAGTCTGGGGGCCAGGTCCTGAAGGAAATGGAGAGCTCCTGAAAAAAGCTTGGTAATACTGTAATCATATTTTCATGTTAGAAAAATTATTAACAGACATGGATGTTGGACTGGAGTGGGAAATAACTAGAGCCTATTGCAGTGGTCCAAGGGAGATGAGTTAGGAGAGATGATGATTAGCCGATAGATTAAGACAGTGAGAATGGAGATTAAAAGGGGTGTGGGGGTTGAGAGATTCTTAAAGAGATGAATTAATCAAATTTGATATCAGGACAGAGGAAATGAAGTAAATGTAATATAGGGGTACACATGGATTCTTGATTTGGGCAACTGGGTGCTATTATCTAAAATAGAGAATGAAAGCAGTGTAGGTTCCAGTTGGGTGGGAAGAGATACGGCACTAGGAGTAGGGAACAGAAAAGATGTCCAAGTCAATTTGGGACAGAAGTACCTATATGACTGCCTGCAATGCAGAAGCCATAAGAAATGAGAGACAAGGGTTCGATTCCTGGGTCAGGAAGATCCTCTGGAGAAGGGAATGACAATCCACTCCAGTATTCTCGCCTGGAGAATCCCATGGAGAGAGGGGCCTGGTGTGCTCCAGTTCATAGGGTTGCAAAGAGTTGGACACTACTGAAGTGACTCAGCACATGACACCCAAAGATGCTGTTGCTTAAAAAGGTCTAAGCTGAAGGTATCCATTTGGGAGTTCTTGGTGCCTAGGATGCTGCTGCTGCTGCTAAGTCGCGTCAGTCATGTCCGACTCTGGCGACCCCATAGACGGCAGCCCACCGGGTTCCTCTGTCCCTGGGATTCTCCAGGCAAGAATACTGGAATGCGTTGCCATGTCCTTCTCCAGGTGCCCAGGATATCTAGTAGCTAAGTCCATCGTGGGGAAAAGACTGTTCAAGGAGACAAAAGAAGTAACAACACAAGAAAATGGAGAGCTTGGGAACACAGAGGGCACAGTTAAGAATAAAAATATTTAAAATGCCTCAGAGAGGTAGTCGCAAAACCAGGAGAAAGTAGCACTAGGGAAAGCAAGGGGAGAATTAATGGTGCTATTTTTTAAATGAAGCTTTTTCTCATTTTCCAAGTTTTAAATTTCCTGAGGGCAAGAACCGTATTTTAAAATTCACTGTATTTTCTTCAGTGCCCAATTCAGTGAAGGGAACAATAAATGCTCAACAAATTCTGCTTGATTCAGTCACTGGTACTACTGCCTATACCAACCTAAAATGTTTCCTCCTTCTGTTTCTTCAAATAGACATTTAGTTACCTACCTGTTTAAGAGTTTAGTTAAATCAATTTTTAGAATCTGTATGTTGCACCTGCAACAGCTTTGAAATGAGTTCCAAAACCTTACTACTCATTGAGAGGGATCTTTTATACTAAAGATGACAGTGGGTTTTCCTTTTACTGCTATTCCTAAGAAACAAGTGATTACAAAACGAAGTTTCGCCCATTTCCCAAACATTAGCTTGCAACTTAAAACCTGTTGAAAGCACAGTAAGGAGGCAGCCACATTTTTCTCACAACTAACCATTAACCGGGTCAACATGTTTATTAAGCCTTTCATTTTATTAAATAGTCACAAAACAATTAGTTGGGGAATATACATTCAAGCCAATGTAAATCATTTAACTGCAAACAGATTGTAAGTTTTCACAGAAAGCTAAAGAGAACTGCGAATTCGCCTAGGGTTTTGAGACGAAGCGATACAGGTCGTTTTCTCTGAGCTAACAACTAACTTAAAGCCCAGTCTCTGGTGGATTCGTGTCCCTAAGCTTGAAAATAATGAATAAATAAATGACCAAGAGTACCGGAATAACCACTTCCACCTGAAGAACTATTCCTTTCTTCCCTCTACACCACAAAAACCAACCTGCAGCCTCCTTTCTCGAAAAACAGTTAACCCCAGCGCTCCTTTCCCGCCTTAAGAAAAATGGTCCAAGTCCCTGCTCTCGCGGGATCTCGCGGCTCAGAGTAAGTCAACTGGAGCGCCAGCCCTATCGAAGCCGCGCGGGAACACAGATCTGCAGGTCCGGAAAGCCGGGAAATCGCGTGTGGGGGCGGAGCCAGCTCCTGGAGCCTGAGGGCGGGGTCAGCTTCGAGGAGGCGGGGCGAGGGTGAGGCGGGGATTTGGGCGGGGCTCCCAGGACCTGTTGATCGCAGGTGTCACTGGCCTGACTGGCCTTTGGGTGGTGGGGCGTGTGCGCATGCTCCATGCTCTGGGTCGAGGTCTGGGCGGCGGAGACCAGTCGCCTCTGCTCCAGTTCCCGGTGAGCCTCGGTTTCGGTGGCAGCTGTTGGTGTGTCAGCCTGGTGTCAGCTTGACGCGGAGCTGGGCCAGCGAGAGACTGCCCTGTGGCGGTAGAAGGCCCATATTTCTCTACCTGGACCGCACGCCCCTCTCGCTAAAAGGGCAGAGCTCAAGGTAAGTCTCCGAAACTAGTCCCTGGCTGGAGATCCAAAGACCTGCGACCTCCGCGGGCCTGACTGGAAGACCCTTGTTCCAGTCCCAGACTCGGTGTCTGTCCTCGCTGCCCCCTGACCTCCTCCCCCACGCGCTTCGGGGCAGACTCTGGAGGTCACGCAGCCCTCCCGCCGCCCTCCCGCCGCGTCCAGGATCTGGCGGAGATTCCTTTGGCCGGGCTGGAGGCGAACGCGTTGGGAGGAGGTTCTGTACTTACTGGGTTGTGATTGTTGCTGCTGTTTGAGGGCTGGCCAGAGGCGGAACCTGGGATCCTGCTGGGTCGCTTAGTGCTTTGAAATTATGAATATTAGGCTTACCTGGTGCCTGCCCCTCACTATCAAGCCAGTGCCTCTCGAGCAGCCGCTTTTTAAAGAGGTTTTGTTGCTCTGTTTGGAGAAGAGATGATTCGTGAGAAGAGATGATTCGTGAGACTCTTCGGACTGGTGATTTCTGAGTGGTAGTAGTAATATTTAGTGATTTAGTAGTAGTAATTTATGAAGTTAATGTTTAACTTCTAAATGGCGATTTAATAGACATTTCTGGTCTGATGTGTGCCCAGTCTTGTCCGACTCTTTGCGACCCTATGGACTATAGCCCGCCAGTCTCCTCCGTCCATGAGATTTTCCAGGCAAGAATACTGGAGTGGGTTGCCATTTCTTTCTCCAACGGGACGTTTACCAAACAACTTTTAAATATCTTTGGAGAACAGGAAGTACTTGCACAGGTGTGGCAGAGAGCGTTTATAAAGCCTGCAATTTGAGCGTGCACTGAGGTTTTCTCCATCAGTGCGAAGCCTCATTAATGCTTGCAAATGTACTGCAAGGCTTTATTTGTTAGATAAGAGTTTGCCAAACGTTTCCTTATCTGGAAGAAAATATGTGTTTTTTGCAGTGAGTTTTCAAGGCTATTTCTGAGGGTTGTTTAAATTTAGGAAGTTCTTTGTGATTAGGGTCTGATTCACTTTTAGTAATGTTCTTTAAAGAAAAGCGTTCGTAATTCTCAGTATTTAAAAGGAGAAGTTCCTAACAAAATTCAGATTGAAATGAACTTTTGGCTAAGTTAATATTAAATACTTCTTGGAAAATAAATAAATAAATACTTCTTGTTAATGTTCTTTTCAGTTCCATGATGATGGTCTAGGCAAAGAGAAATGAAAACAAATGAAACATATTGCAAAAGTAATATATAACTTACCTGCCGTTGTCATAATTTCAAATAGACAAACACACTGTAGGAAGGAGTTAGTTATGCTCTGAAAAAACAAGGTTTTTGTTTTTATTTTAAATTTTATTCGTTTTTAAAATGAACTCACTGTACAGTTTGTTTAGGTTCACAATTACTAGTGATAAAACATGAAAGGATTTATTCTATTCAACTCACTAGTTATGTGTGTGTTTTCCTACAGTGTGAAAAATAAGCAACCAAGAACAGATCTTTCATTTTCCCTATTAACTAAAAAAATGTTTTCATAAATGTAGGTAGATTTGTATAGCTCTTCTAACTTGACACTCATAGTCATTTATTAATATTTTCTTTAGAAGATACAAAAAAGTTTTTTGGTTTTTTTTTTCAAAGAAAGCTATTTTAATGGTGGAAGGGCACCATTTCTCATCTAGTTTATTCTTTTTCTTAAAAAAATCAAAAAACAATGACTTTAGTAAATACTGTGATTCAAGATCTTTTCCATTATTTAGTGTCAAGTGTATGTTTTAAATTGTGCAGTACCAGGTTATTTTGGGAATAATGATTTAGAAGTTTTTTTTAGCCAGACAGAGTTCAAAAATGAAAATTCTGTTTTAAGGTAATGTACAGGTTCAGTAGTCAAATCACAAATTATTTTCCTGCTGAAACTGTTATTTTGCATTATAGTATGTGCACAGTAGGAACAAGAAATGTTCTACCAGGGGTAAAAACTTCCAAAGGTTATTTAAACTTTAAATAACTATATAATATCCTAATCTTGGCAAGTTGTTTTTTTAAGTACTAGGAATACTACATGTATAGAACATTTAGACAAAAGTATTTCTTCTTTGCTTTTCCAAGTTAATCCATATATCCTCTATCAGCAGTTCTTTTATTAACTGAGGATTCATGATTCAAACTGTGGTCTATGATTAGAACTGAATTTTAACTGGTTTTCTTGGGACTCTTAATACACTTTTTTTCATCCTTTTTAAATTGTAATCCCATGAATTATATTTTATATTTTTACAAACATCATCCTAAGGGATCTATAGGCTGCCATCCCGTGACATACCCCAACGTGCTACAAGCCATTGCATATGGTTGAAGAACTTTTGTTTTACATGAGTCAGTTCAGAAAAGTTGCTAGTTATTGTTTATGGCTGCATGGTTGTCGTGTTATTTATGAATTAAAATTGCATTAAGGAAGTTTTGAATTTTTCTGAAAAGTTGTACGTAGGTTGAATTCTTCTAAATTAAATCTCTGTTGCCTACATTTTTTCAGAATTGCTTTCACTTTATTTCTGATGCATTGCCTTCTAACATTATAACTCATTTCTCTTTCTCTAGCTCAGTTCGTAAATGCAGGTTTAAAATAATACTGTAGTGAATCCACTTGTAAAGTGAAGCATTCCCAAACTTTTTTTTGTAATTAGAAGTTTTCATATTTTAAGTTTTCTTAAAGTAGGATAGCTCTACAAATGAAACTGCTTACTTTCTACTAAGAATGACTTAATAGATTTTAAAATTTGGAAGTTAATAATTCATTGTACAGTTTATCTGATGCCACTAATCTGGATTAAGTCTTTAGTCAAGATTGATACATCAGTTTAAAGAAATGGTGGAATAACAAAATGGGGTGTAAAATATCAATACAGCTTTTACTTTCTCTTCACATGTGTTTTTTATATTGTTAAAAATCATTTTATATCAAAGATTGTGTTTTTGCTGTTGTTACAGTTAGCTTGCATTTTTACTGAGTGCTTGCCATGTTTTGGGCATTTATTAGTTATTTTAGACATGGTTTGTGATTCTTAGAATAATTCTATGAACTTTTAATATAGATTATAATTATAGATAATGGAATTCATTTGCTTTTAATGATTAAGTATTTGAGTAATATGCTGTGTTGGTGGAAATTTTTCAGAGGTAGAATAATTGGAAATCATGAGGTCAGTATCAGAACATGAATTCCATCCTTGTCAAGAACCCATCAGGGCATTCTTTGTTAACCAGGTACTTTGTGCTTTATCTTCTTCTAAACTTCTCACCCTGCATAATAAAATCTTGGCCCTCTAATGATGGCCCTCCCTGTTTTTAGGTGAGCAGTCTGTTTGAACCCTAGAAGATGTTTCCTCTTGTAAGGTACTGCTGTATAGGCCTGAAATAATCTTACCTACTTGTCAGTATACTACTGACACTAACCTGGCTGCCAAGTGGTGGAAATTGTCCTAAACCTTTAATGCCTAGGTCCTCTTTGTTGATTTCATAGGGTTTGTTGATTGAGGTTTCACTTTATTTCCTGAGCTTCATTCAGTAAGTATTTAATGACTCCCTACAATGTACTTTGTATTGTTCTAGTTGCTTGGAATTCAGTTTATATTCTAAGAGGATTGGGAGGAGAAACAGTGATAAACAGTGATAAAAAACAATAAGGCAATGGTATGTTATCATAGTTGGTGAAGAATGCCAAGGAGAAAAGAAAGAGTAGAGCAGGGCAAGGGGAGTTGGGAATATGGAGTGGGTTGCAATTTTAAGTATAAGCCTCATATAGAAGGTGATTTTTGAGCAAAGCAAACATGAAGTGAGCCAGGGAGAAGTCATGTGGGTATCAAGAGGAAGAGTATTCCAGGCAGAGGAATAGAGTGTCACGGCTTTAGAGCAGGAGTTTGCGTGGTTTGTTCAGGAATAATGAGGAGGCCCATAAAGTTGAAAATGGAGAATGTAAAGGAAAGTAGTTAGGGATGGAGTTAGAGGTGAGAAGATGGGCCGGTGTTACATAAGAAGAAATGTATATTTGGTCTCTGCCTGTTTCCTGGCTCCAAAAATTCTTGGAATCTGCAAGGTAATAAATATGTTTTGAGATGGCTATGGTTGGGATAAATGTGTGTTGGTGACTGGGTGCTAGCCGCAGGGTGAGAACTGATTGCCTCGAAACCAACCATGTGATTAGAGGATTGAAATTTGCAGCCCTCCATCCCCTCTCCTCACCATACACATACACACAAACCTCCAGAGAGGGGAGACGTGGAGGTTGAGCTACTCACCAGTGCCCAAATATTTAATCAAGCATGGCTACACAATGAAGCCTCCATTAAAAAATCCTAACTGAAGCGGTTTGGAGAGCTTTTGGGTTGGTGAACTTGTAGAGGTGTTGGGAGGATGGTGTTCTTGAGAGGGTGTGGAAGCTCCTTGCCCCTTCCCACATTCTTTGCCCTGTGTAGCTCTTCCATCAGACTGTTCTGAGTTGTATCCTTTTATAATGACCTTGAAATCCACTCAGGTAAGCTGTTTTCCAGAGTCATGCCAGCAAGTTAATTGAATCCTTGGCAGAGGTTGGAGGGAACCCCTAACTTATTGGTGCTTGATCAGAAATACAGGTGACTACTTGGGACTTGTAGTTGGTGTCTGAAATGGGGAGTCAGTCTGGTGGGACTGAGCCATTGGCTTGTGAAATCTGATATTAACTCCAGTAGTGTCAAATCGAGTTAAATTGTAGTGTCTTTTGAGAATTAGAGAATTGCTTATTGTGTAAAAACACACACTTCTGGGCTCAGAAGTGGTGTGAATTTAGAAAAAAGCATTTTTACTTTTAGCAGGTAGTATAAGCTTTGCAGGCCATTGTAAAGACTTTTGATTTTTAGTCTGAGTGTAATAAGAACCCATTAAAAAGTTTTGAGCAGAGGGATGGCTTTATCATTTAATTTTAGAAGTTTTAAGTCTAATCTTGAGAATAGACTGTAACAGTTAATGGTAGAAGCAAGGAGACAATTAGGACATTATCTGGCAATCCAGGAAAGATCTGATGATGGCAAAGTCCAGAATAGTAGAAGTGGAAGTGGTAAGAATTGGGCACATTCTGTCTGAGATATTCAAGAAAGAGGCGTCAAAGATGATACGAAGATTATTTCTTTTGAGTGACTAGAATGATGAAGTTACCATCAGCTAAGATGGGGAAGAAGATAGAGGTAAAGCAGGAGTTCAGTTTGGGGCTTTGTGAAGGCAAAGGAATGTTAGGTGATACCTGCCTTGGCATACTTTTCTTCTCAAGATCATGTCTTAAAGCAGATTGCCATAAGCCATTGTCTTTCATGTTCAGACTCTGTATTCTGGATACATATACACTCTTGTTTTTCTCTAATTAGTTACCACTGGAAACTAGTGATTAGTAACAGCTAGAATAAATAAAGCACAGTTCTTTGTTGGACATAAAGAAGCTGAGCAAAAAGATACAAACATTGAAAGTTACTTAAAATTTGTTTTTTGGGTGGTGGTAGTATAGTTTGTCCTTACTACTTTAATTTTATTTTGTGTTTAATAAACTTTCTAGTATCATCTTCTCCAGTTCCTCCATTTGTAGGGTGACAGTAGTTTTCTATATCAAAAGTCATCTATTCTTCGATTATCTTTATTACTATAATCCTTCAACTTTATAGAAAGGAGCCCTATAATGAATGAGGTGTTTTTTTTTTGTTTTGTTTTTTTGTTTTTGCTTTAACTTGTTATCTACCTACATATGGGAAGATCCCTTGGAGGAGGGGATGGCAACCCACTCTAGTCAGTATTCTTGCCCAGAGAATCTGCATGGACGGAGGAGTCTGGTGGGCTGCAGTCCATAGGGTTGCAGAGTCAGACATAACTGAAGTGACTTAGCATGCACACGTACCTATGTATGAGTATATATAAGTATAGGTATACTTATAGATAGCTTGCTAAAGTTTTAAATAGTTTTACTAGTAAGGTGGACGGTTGTAATATATCACTGAAAAGTCTTCAGTGTGTCCCTTAGTTAGCTATATTGCTTATTAGTGAAAAGATGTTAAAATGAAATTTCACTTTAGGGTTTGATGGCTAGGCCAGGGTACTATTAAAAATGTATTTCAGCAACTTTATTAACAGTGATTCTCTCCTTCTATGAGACTGTATGTATTTCTAAATTTTCTGTTTGCAATATTTATGTGTATTTTACATATCTATATAAAAACAAATACTATTTTATAATCAAGAAAAAACCAATATACTTAAAAGAACAAAGGAGTCTCTAAGGCTTTATCAGCTACTGTGTTAGTTTCCTAGGGCTGCTGTCACAAAGGACCACAAACCAGACAGCTTAAAGCAATAGAATTGTTCTCTCACGGTTCTGGAGGCTAGAAGTCCAAAATCAAGGTTTTAGCAGGATTGGTTCCTTTCTAGGGCTCTGTAGAGAATCCTTCCTTGCCACTTTCTGGCTTCTGGTGGTAGCTGTCAATTCTTGGTGTTCTTTTCCTTGTAGCTGTATCATTCTAACTCTGCCTGTCATCTTCACATGGTATTCTGTGTCTCTTTTTCTAATGACTTCTGCTAGTCTTTTTGATTAGGCCCCATCCTGATGATCTCATCATAATCTAATCTCATCTGTAAAAAATCCTGTTTCCAAATGAGATCATGTTCACAGGTACTAGAGGCTAGGACTTCAAAATGCTTGGGGGGCAGAGCACACTTCAACCATAACAGCTATGAAGTGAAGTCACTCAGTGTCTGACTCTTTGAGACCCCATGGACTGTAGCCTACCGGGCTCCTCTGTCCATGGGATTTTCTAGGCAAGAGTACTGGAGTGAGTTGCCATTTCCTTCTCCAGAGGATCTTCCAGACCCAGGGATCAAACCCTGGTCTCCCGCATTGTAGGCAGATGCTTTACTGTCTGAGCCACAAGGGAAGCCCTATAACAGCTATAATGAGTACAGTTTCAGCTATTACTACCATTTACCAAGACTGATCTAGTAGCCTAATCAAATCATTGGTGGTTAGAATTTACAGTTGCATTAAAAAAATACAAACTTAGAAAAAGATCTAACTCTGGAGGTAAAAGACCTGTTGTTTTTAGTCACTAAGTTGTGTCTGACTCTCTGTGACCCCATGGATTGTAGTCGTGTACTTCAGTTCAGTCACTCAGTCATGTCTGACTCTTAATGACTCCATGGACTGTAGCACGCCAGGCCTCCTGGTCTATCACCAGTTCCCAGAGTTTACCCAAAGCCATGTCCATTGAGTCGGTGATGCCATCCAGCCATCTCATCCTCTGTCGTCCCCTTCTTCTCCTGCCTCCAGTCCCTCCCAGCATCAGGGTCTTTTCCAGTGAGTCAGCTCTTCACATCAGGGGGCCAAAGTATTGGAGTTTCAGCTTCAATATCAGTCCTTCCAATGAACACCCAGGACTAATCTCCTTCAGAATGGACTGGTTGGATCTCCTTGCAGTCCAAGGGACTCTCAAGAGCCTTCTCCAACACCACCGTTCAAAAGCATCAATTCTTCGGTGCTCAGCCTTCTTCCAATCCAACTCTCACATCCATACATGACCACAGGAAAAACCATAGCCTTGACTAGACGGATCTTTGTTGACAACTTAATGTCTCTGCTTTTATTCTGTTTAGGTTGGATATAACTTTTCTTCCAAGGAGCAAGCGTCTTTTAATTTTATGGCTGCAATCACCATCTACAGTGATTTTGAAGACCCCCAGAATAAAGTCTGCCACTGTTTCCACTGTTTCTCCATCTATTTGCCATGAAGTGATTGGACCAGATGCCATGATCTTTGTTTTCTGAATGTTGAGCTTTAAGCCAACTTTTTCACTCTCCTCTTTCACTTTCATCAAGAGGCTTTTTAGTTCTTCTTCGCTTTCTGCCATAATGGTGGTTTCATCTGCATATCTGAGGTTATTGATATTTCTTCTGGCAATCTTGATTCCAGCTTGTGCTTCCTCCAGCCCAGCATTTCATGATGTACTCTGCATAGAAGTTAAATAAGCAGGGTGACAATATACAGCCTTGATGTATTCCTTTTCCTATTTGGAACCAGTCTGTTGTTCCATGTCCAGTTCTAACTGTTGCTTCTTGACTTGCATACACATTTCTCAAGAGGCAGGTCAGGTGGTCTGGTGTTCCCATCTCTTTCAGAATTTTCCAGTTTATTGTGATCCACACAGTCAAAGGCTTTGGTATAGTCAATAAAGCAGAAGTAGATGGTTTTTTCTGGAACTCTCTTGCTTTTTCCATGATCCAGCGGATGTTGGCAATTTGATCTCTGGCTTCTCTGCCTTTTCTAAAACCAGCTTGAACAACTGGAAGTTCACAGTTCATGTATTGCTGAAGCCTGGCTTGGAGAATTTTGAGCATTACTTCGCTAGCATGTGAGATGAGTATAATTGTGCGGTAATTTGAGCATTCTTTGGTATTGCCTTTCTTTGTGATTGGAATGAAAACTGACCTTTTCCAGTCCTGTGGCCACTGCTGAGTTTTCCAAATTTGCTGGCATATTGAGTGCAGCACTTTCACAGCATCATCTTTCAGGATTGAAATAGCTGAACTGGAATTCCATCACCTCCACTAGCTTTGTTTGTAGTGATGCTTCTTAAGGCCCACTTGACTTCACATTCCAGGATATCTGGCTCCAGGTGAATGATCATGCCATCGTGATTATCTGGGTCATGAAGATCTTTTTTATATAGTTCTTCTGTGTATTCTTGCCACCTCTTCTTAATATCTTTTGCTTCTGTTAGTTCCATACCATTTCTGTCCTTTATTGAGCCCATCTTTGCATGAAATGTTCCTTTGGTATCTCTGATTTTCTTGAAGAGATCTTTAGTCTTTCCCATTCTCCTGTTTTCCTCTCTTTCTTTGCCTTGATCACTGAGGAAAGCTTTCTCATCTCTCCTTGCTATTCTTTGGAACTCTGCATTCAAATGAGTATATCTTTCCTTTTCTCCTTTGCTTTTTGCTTCTCTTCTTTTCACAGCTATTTGTAAGACAGCTTACAAATAGCTGTAAGACAGCTCCTCAGATAGCCATTTTGCCTTTTTGCATTTCTTTTTCTTAAAGATGGTCTTGATCCCTGTCTCCTGTACAATGTCACGAACCCCTGTCCATAGTTCCTCAGGCACTCTATCAGATCTAATCCCTTAAATCTATTTCTCCCTTCCACTGTATAACCGTAAGGGATTTGATTTAGGCCATACCTGAATGGTCTAGTGGTTTTCCCCACTTTCTTCAATTTAAGTCTGAATTTGGCAATAAGAAGTTTATGATCTCAGCCACAGTCAGTACCCCGTCTTGTTTTTGCTGACTGTATAGAGCTTCTCCATCTTTGGCTGCAACAAATATAATCAGTCTAAGTGTTGACCATCTGGTGATGTCCATGTGTAGATTCCTCTCTTTTGTTGTTGAAAGAGGGTGTTTGCTACAACCAGTGCATTCTCTTGGCAGAACTCTGTTAGTCTTTGCCCTGCTTCATTCTGTATTCCAAGGCCAAATTTGCCTGCTACTCCAGGTATTTCTCAACTCCCTACTTTTGCATTCCAGTCTCTTATAATGAAAAGGCATCAGTTTTGGGTGTTAGTTCTAGAAGGTCTTGTAGGTCTTCATAAAACTGTTTAACTTCAGCTTTTTCAGCATTACTGGACTGGGCATAGAGTTGGATTACCGTGATATTGAATGGTCTGCCTTGAAAATGAACAGAGATCATTCTGTCGTTTTTGAGATTGCATCCAAGGACTGCAGGTTGGACTCTTTTGTTGACTGTGATGGCTACTTCATTTCTTCTAAGGGATTCCTGCCCGCAGTAGTAGATATAATGGTCATCTGAGTTAAATTCACCCATTCCAGTCCATTTTAGTTTGCTGATTCCTAAAATGTTGACGTTCACTCTTGCCATCTCCTGTTTGATTACCAGACAATTATAAGGCACTGATTAAAGAAACTGAAGAGAACACAAACAGATGGAAAGATATACTGTGTTCATGGATTGGAATAAGTAATATTATTAAAATGATCCTACTACTCAAGACAATCTACACATTCAGTGAATCTGTATCAAAATAGGAGTGGCATTTTTCACAGGACTAGGCCAAATAATTCTACAATTTGTACGGAAAAAAAGACCCTGAATAGCTAAAACATTTTTGAGAAAGAAGAGTAAAGCTCGGTATATCATGTCTCCTTACTTCAGGCTATATTACACAGCTGCAGTCACCAAAAGAATACAGTATGGCAGGAAAACAGATACATAGATCAATGGAACAGAATAGAGAGCTCATAAATGAACCCACAGTTGATCTATAACAAAGGAAGCACGGATATACAGCGAGAAAGACAAAGTCTTCAGTAAATGGTCCTGGGAGAACTGGATAGCTCTGTGCGAAGGAATCACTGGACTACTGTGTCACACCATGCACAAGTATAAATTTAAAGTGGATTAAAGATTGGAATATAAGAGCTAAGACCATAAATTCTGGAGGAATACATAGGCAACACCGTCTTTGACATTAGTCTTAGTAATATTTTGGGGGCTGTATCTCCACAGGTAAAGCAAATAAAAGTAAAAACATACAAATGGGACTACACAAACCAAAAATCTTTTGCACAGCAAAGGAAACTGTCAACAAAAGGAAAAGGCTACCTGCTGTATGAGAGAAGGTATTTGTTAATAATATATCTGATAAAGGGTTAATGCCCAAAATATACAAGGAACTCATACAACACAATATCAGAAGAAAAACAAGCTGATTAAAAACAGGCAGAGGATCTGAATAGATATTTTTTCAAAGAAGATAGATTGCCAACCGGCACATGAAAAGATGCTCAGCGTCCCTAATCATCAAGGAAATGCAAATCAGAAACACAATGAAACATCACCTCATACCTGTCAGAATGGCTGTCATTTTAAAAAATGACAGGGACTTCCTTGGTAGTCTAGTGACTAAGATTCTGCACTCCCGCTGCAGGGGGCCTTGTCAAGGAATGAGATCCCATGTGCTTCCAATAAAGATCCTGCATGTCTCAATGAAGAGCCACAACTAAGACCCAGCACAGCCAAAACAAAGACAACAGGAAACAAGTGTTGGCCAGGGTGTGGGAAAAGGGAACCCTTGTGCGCTATTGGTGGAGATATGAATTGACCAGCCACTGTGGAAAGTAATAGGGAAACTTCTCAAGAAATTAAAAATAGGACTGCCAAAAACAAAGAGAAAGAGAGCTGGCAAATGATCCAGTAATTGCACTCCTGAGTATTTTTCGAAAGAAAGCAAAAACACTATTTTGAAAAGATGTATGCACCCCTGTGTTTATTGCAGCATTATTTACAACAGCCAAGATACGGAAGCAACCCAGGTGCTCATCAGTAGATGAATGGGTAAAGAAGAGGTGCTGCCTGTATTTATATATACAGTGGAATATTATTCACCCATAAAAATGCAATTTGCCAATTGTGACAACTTAGACGGACCTTAGAGAGTATTACATTAACTGAAATAAATCACATATAAAAAACCAAATACTGTTTGATTTCATTTATATCTGGAATCTAAAAAAGAAAACAAACAATTACACGTAGCAAAATAAAGACGGAATTATGAATATAGAGGGCAACAAGTGGTTGCCAGAGGACTGAGGTTGCAGGGAAGAAGGGAGTATGTGAGGGAGCTTAAGAGGTATAAGCTTCCATTTGCAAAATAAACCAGTCATGGGTCTGAAAGGTACAGTGTGGGAAATATAGTCAATAACTGTGTAATGTTTTTGTAAGGTGACATTTTGAAACTTTTTTTTCCCCTGAAATGTGTAGAAGTGCCAAATTACTATGTTGTATAACAGGAGCTAACATAATGTTATAGGTCAGTTATACCTCAAAAACAAGCAAACGTACACATAAACTCATAGAAAAAGGGCAGATTGTGTTTACCAGAAGTGGGGGCTTGGGAAGTGGGTAAACTGATGCAGGTTGTCAAAAGGTACAGGTTATGCCTCCTAATTATAAGATAAATAAGAACTAGGAATGTAATGTACAGCGTCATGATTATAATTAACACTGCTATTTGTTATATGAAAGTTCTTAGAGTCAATCCTAAGAATTCTCATCACAAGGAACATATTTTTTCCTGCTTCTTTAATTCTGTATCTACATTTGATGATGGATGTTTCACTGAACTTATTGTGATAATCACTTCATCATGTATTAAGTCAAATCTTTATGCTATATACCTTAAACTTATACAGTGCGTGTGTCAGTTATGTCTCAATAAAACTGGAAGGAGAAAAACCTGAATACCCTTTAGCTATCACTCTCCAACCCTGTCTTCACTTGTTCTCCATAGCCCTCATGTCTCCAGTGTAAGCAACCACTTATCTACTGTCTGTTTCCAGAGGTGTCTCTTTTGGACATTTTGGATGAATGGAATCTTACAGTGTGTGGCCTTCTGTGACTTTCACTTATCAACATGTTTTTGGTGTTTATGTTGTAGCATGTTTAAGTACTTCATTTCTTTTTACGGCTAAATAATATATTCTGTTGTGTGTGTACACACATATCCATATACACACATACACCATATTTTATTTATTCTTTAGTTGAATATATGGGTTGTTTTTCCACCTTTCAGCTGCTGTAAATATGCTGTGTTAGCTCTTTTCTGCACAACTTCCCCAAATTTATTGAAAGAGTAAATACAGAATTACATTTGAATTCCTAGAATAAATCTTATTAATTTTCCAGTGGCACATTATTCTTTTGACACACTGGTAGATTGTCAGGGTAGAGTGAGGATAGAACATGCAGGGACCTTGAAGGTGTCTCCACTTGTTGTTGAGTTGCTACATGCCAGGCTTCCCTGTCCTTTACTATCTCTTGGAGTTTGCTCAAACTCATGTCTATTGAGTCAGTGATGCCATCCAACCATCTCATCCTCACTTGCCCCCTTCTCTTGTTCTCAATCTTTCCCAGCATCAGGGTGTTTTTGAGTGAGTTGGCTCTTGGCCTCATGGGTCCAAAGTATTGGAGCTTCAGCTTCAGCTTCAGCATCAGTCCTTCCAATGAACACCCAGGACTGATTTCCTTTCGGATTAACTGTTTTGATCTCTTTGTAGTCCAGGGAACTCTCAAGAGTCTTCTCCAACACCACAGTTCAAAAGCATCAGTTCTTTGGCACTCAGCCCTCTTTATGGTCCAACTCTCACATCCATGCATGACTACTGGGAAAACCATCAAAATCAAAATGACTCAAATGAAGTTGCTCAGTCGTGTCCGACTCTTTGCGACCCCATGGACTGTAGCCTACCAGGCCCCTCCATCCATGGGATTCCCCAGGCAAGAGTACTAGAGTGGATTGCCATTTCCTTCTCCAGAGGATCTTCCCAACCCAGGGATCAAACCCAGGTCTCCCGCATTGGAGGCAGACGCTTTAACCTCTGAGCCACCAGGGAAATCCATAGGTTTGACTATATGGACCTTTGTTGGCAAAGTGATGTCTCTGCTTTTTAATATGCTGTCTAGTTTGTCATAGCTTTCCTTCCAAGGAGTAAGTGTCTTTTAATTTTGTGACTGCAGTCACCATACACAGTGATTTTGGAGCCCAAGAAAATAAAATCTGTCACTGTTTCCATATGTATTTGCTATGAAGTGGTGGGACGCGAAGCCGGATCTTAACATTTTTGAATGTTGAATTTCAAGCCAGCTTTTTCACTCTCCTCTTTCACCCTCATCAAGAGACTCTTTAGTTCCTCTTTACTTTCTATCATTACAGTGGTATCTGCATATCTGAGGTTGTTAATATTTTTCCTGGCAGTCTTGATTCCAGCTTGTGAGTCATCCAGCCCAACATTTTGTATGATGTACTTTACATATAGGTTAAATAAGCAGGGTGATAATATACAGCCTTGATATAGTCCTTTTCCCATTTTGAACCAGCCTGTTGTTCCATGTCCGATTCTAACTTGCTTCTTGTGACTGTGGCTCAGATCATGAGCTCCTTATTGCAAAATTCAGGCTTAAATTGAAGAAAATAGGGAAAACCACTAGACCTTTCAGGTATGACCTAAATGAAATCCATTATAATTATACTGTGAAGGTGACGAAGAGATTCCAGGGATTAGATCTGGTAGGCAGAGTGCCTGAAGAACTATGGATGGGATTCATAACATTGTACAGGAGGTGGTGACCAAAACCATCCCCAAGAAAAAGAAATACAGGATGGCAAAGTGTTTGTTTGAGGTGGCTTTACAAATAGCTAAGAAAAGTCAAAGGAGAAAGATATACCCAGCTGAATGCAGAGTTGCAGGGAATAGCAAAGAGAGATAAGAAAGCCTTCCTAAGTGAACAATACAAAGAAATAGCAAAAAAGAATAGAATGGGAAAAGACTAGAGATCTCTTCAAGAAAAGCGATATCAAGGGAACATTTTATGAAAAGATGGGAACAATAAAGGACAGAAATGGTATGGACCTAACAGAAGCAGAAGATATTAAGAAGAGGTGGCAAGAATACACAGAAGAACTGTACAAAAAAGGTCTTAATGACCCAGATAGTCATGATGGTGTGATCACTCACACTCACATAGAGCCAGATATCATGGAATGTGAAGTCAAGTGGGCCTTCGGAAACATTACTATGAACAAAGCTGGTGGAAGTGATGGAATTTCAGCTGAGCTATTTCAAATGCCAAAGATGATGCTGTGAAAGTGCTGCAATCAATATGACAACAAAACTGGAAAACTCAGCAGTGGCCACAGGACTGCTGCTGCTGCTGCTAAATCACTTCAGTCGTGTCTGACTCTGTGCGACCCCATAGATGGCAGCCCACCAGACTCTCCCACCCTGGGATTCCCCAGGCAAGAACACTGGAGTGGGTTGCCATTTCCTTCTCCAATGAGTGAAAGTGAAGTCACTCAGTCGTGTCCAACTCTTCGTGACCCCATGGACTACAGCCTACCAGGCTCCTCCATCCATGGAATTTTCCAGGCAAGAGTACTGGAGTAGGGTGCCATCGCCTTCTCTGAGTAAAGGTCAGTTTTCATTCCAATCCCAAAGAAAGGCAATGCCAAAGAATGTTCAGAATACTGGACAGTTGCACTCATTTCACATGCTAGCAAGGTAGTGCTCAAAATCCTTCAAGCTAGGTTTCAACTGTACATGAATCAAGAACTTCCAGATGTACAAGCTGAATTTAGAAAAGGCAAAGGAACCAGAGATCAAATTGCCAGCATTTGTTGGATCATAGAAAAACCAAGGGACTTCCTGAAAAAACATCTACTTCTTCCTCATGCTGCACTTGTTACCACTGGCTGTACTCTGATGCTTACCTGATGTTTCAATCTCATTTACACTCCAAATGGCACTGGGGTGGTAACAGAACTTTCTGTTTCATTGCATTGTGTGGGGTGGGAATTCTCCGCCTAGAGCAATGTGAAGAATGGAAAAGGTCACAACTAGAAACATCTTCCCAGTCTGTAGCATTTGGCCCTCTGTGTCTCTGGATGCTGTTTCTCTCCCAGTCTATGAGCCAGTTATTGTACTTAATGTTTTTCCCCTGTTTCTACTTAGACTATTTGTTGCTTTTTTATAATCTCCACAGAGTTGCATTGGAGGAAGAAGACCAGGAGGACATATTAGTTTGACATTTTGCCCAAGAACAGCAGCTAAATATTTTTTTAAATTATCTGTTTGTATCTGTCCATCACAGAACAGACTCATTATGGTAGGGATTGTTTCGTAAATCTTGTAACCATTCAGGGTAAGACCTGGTGCCTAGTTATATGATTGTTGAGAGAATATCATTTCAAAGATTTCTTCCATTAAAAATACAAATTTACGACTGATACCGTGCTCCCTTACTGTTGTAAAATCATGACTGCGTTTATTAAAAATTTCTATGAAAGTATTCAGAATCATTTAGATCACTTTAGAAGAAGTTACAATCCACAGAGTTAAAAAGAAGAAAACCACTAACATAATACTTGAAACTTTTAACCTATCTTAAGCAGGGCTATTATTATTGTTGTTCCCATTTTATAGATGAAGCTATGAATGAGATGACAAGAATTTATCTAAGACCAAACATCTAAGACATGATCAATAATATGTGGGGCTGGAAGCAAGAGTCTCTCGACCTGAATTCTGTGAAGACTCCTGCTTTTCTTCTTTATTCCTCAGTGCTTTGTCAGCATATTGGGCATTTGATCAGTGGTATTGAACTGACTGGTAACATTCTGTCCTCTCATGTTTTTGTGCTGTGAAGTGAAACTCAGGGACGTTCACTCAGAGTTTAAATGGAAAGAAGTCCTTACACAGGACTTTTGAGGCCCACCGTGATCTCTCTTTCCCAGGGATCCTCTATTTTTATCTACTCTCCTCTTTGTTCGTATTTCTTCTGCCATGCTGGGCTTCTGACAATCTTCTGGTATGCCAGGCATGCTAGGAAAGTCTTTTCCAAGATAGCATCTTCACCTCCTTCAAATCTTTGTGTAAAGGTAACCTTCTCAATTATACTTTCTGTGACTATCCTGTTTAAAAGTTCAAACACTCTCCCATGATATACACTTCTCATCCCCTTTGCTTACATTGTTTTTATGTTAGTACTCAGTGCACAGTTCTTCTAGAACATTCTACAATTCATTACTCACTGAATTATGGTCTATCTTTCTTCATCAAAATGTCAGTTCTAGTGCTTGACGCAGAACCTGTCTCAGTCTAATGTTTGTTGAATGAGTAATGCAGAAGAAAATTCAGTTGATTAAACTTTGTTAGTAATACTTGATTGTTTTTAATTCAGAAGTTGACCATTTTGAAATCCTTTTA
The DNA here is from genome assembly GCA_006408695.1 of Aepyceros melampus. Classification (NCBI taxonomy): domain Eukaryota; kingdom Metazoa; phylum Chordata; class Mammalia; order Artiodactyla; family Bovidae; genus Aepyceros; species Aepyceros melampus. The sequence continues at coordinate 172,308 of SJXQ01008054.1, read as the reverse complement.
GCCAGGAGCATGTGTTCATGAACAGTTTGGAAATTTAATTCCCTAAGATTTATCAATTTAATGTTTCTCCTGAGTTTTAATGCATGTCAATGTACATAAAATCTATTGACATTCTTAGAGAAATATGATTCTGTGTAGGGTAAGTGACAATAAAGTCTCTGTAGATGAATTTGTTTTAAATAACAGAAATATATAGTAGTATTGACAGTAAAGTTAGAATTATTCAAAGGACTACCTGAAATCTAAGTTAATTCTAGTAGTCTTTTTGAAACCATCACGCAACCATTGAAATCTTGAAGTAGATAGTGATTAATATCACCTTGATATTTTTTGAAAATTTAAATGATGAACTATGTTTTCATTTTCTTAATTTGAAAAGAACTTTATTCTGATCCTTTTATGAGTATACATATACTATTTTACTTATGTATTCAGTATTTGTGTTCATAAAGTAAAACAGGAATTTTCTTGATTAGCCTTTTATTTAAACATTTCTTTTCTTTTCTTGTAGATATGCTTTGAGGTCACATTGGTATGAAATATGGAGTCACCTTTAATAACTTCACCTGGAAAAGAGTCTTCTTTCTTGTTAACAAAACATAAGGAAAACAAATGACCAAAGGAATCATACCAAATGCTAACTCGACATCTTTTTGTATCATCTGTTTTTGAAACCATCAAGACAAATGACTTGTGCTTTAAAGACTATGATTTCCTCGTTGAGGTTTTTTTTAACAGTTTTAAAAAAATCTTTTAATCTTTTTCATCTTAAATTGTACTCATACAAAATTTAGCACAAAGATTTTTAAATCTTTAAGGCCTTGTTTAAAATAGCTTTCTTGTTTAGTCTTCAGAACCTTAATGCTTTTGTATCCTATTTTTACTTGACAAAGTCCTGAAAACTACAGCATCAGGAAAGATATGGACTTGGAAATTACATTATTGTAATAGACTGGAGCAGATTTAAGTGGACCATTCAAGACCCCGTCCATTTTATCATCAGAAGTATCACACAAGTACACACATCTTAGCTTTAATGCAAGCAAAGTTGCTTGAAAATGGCATGGGTAAAATTCTTACGGAAACCTGGTGGCAATCTCGGAAAAGCTTATCAGCCTGGGAGTATGCTGTCCCTGGCTCCTACCAAAGGCTTGTTGAATGAACCAGGACAAAACAGCTGCTTTCTTAACAGTGCTGTACAGGTGAGACGGTCGTTTCTTGTCAAATTTTAAAAAGTGCCTTTCAAGAAGTTCTTTAATTAATGCCTCTTTAACTTGTAAATGAAGAATAAAGTTATTATTGACTGGAATGACTTTTTAATATCACTTTTAATAGTAGCAAATATTTTGACTGGGCATTTTGGTTTTTATAATAAATGGAATTTTTTTCAACAGAATGCTACATTATTAGGATATAAAAACATCTGTGGCTTAAATGTTCATTTAGTGAAGTAAGAATGCTTCTAAAATACATAAAATTTCTTTTTTTTTAAAATTAGCTACTATATCCTGCCCCACCCTTGTATTGGTTAAGAAATTCCCAAATGAATCCTAATGGTGGTGGTTTAGTCTGCTAATAGCATTAAAAAAAAAAAAAGCAAACAAGCTGCTTTGATTAAAATAAGAATGAATGAATTTTTAATCCTCATTTCTCAAACTCCCTTCACCTCCCACTGTGGCCTTAAATCACCTTTTTAGAATTGTAATTTGGACACCACTGTTTTAGTTAAATTTACAGTTAATTGCTTTTGCTTCAGTCTTTGTTGCAACAATTCTTTTAATTAGCAAATATGTATTAATCCAGTTTTCTGCCTTAGATAGATATCCTTTCTTATATATGATAATTTTTATTCAACGTTTTCAGATTTCATAGGTGCCTTTATTCTTCTGACCATTGACTCTACAGTATGACAGGTAAAGAAGAGTCAGAATATTGAAATGTTATTCTACTGACCCTGAATGTACCTTAAAAGATTGTATTGAGAATAAATAGCTTCTCATATTTTTCTTTCTCTTGCTTTACTTCCCCCTCAAGGGCATTCCCTGGTGGCTCAGTCAGTAAAAAATCCGCCTGTGATGCAGGAGACTGCCTACAGTGCAGAACACTTGGGTTCAATCCCCGGGTAGGGAGGATGCCCTGGGGAAGGCAGTGGCAACCCACTCCAGTATTCTTGCCTGGCAGATCCCATCCACAGAGGAGCCTGGTGGGCCACAGTCCACGAGGTCACAAGACTTGGTCACGACTTAGCAACTAAACCACCATCAGCACCTGAAACTTGAGAGCAGAAAGTGACGTACTGCTTGAGTAACTCATTTGATAAATGAGCACGTCACAAATGTGTCCGGTGCCCAGACATCTGATGCAGACTTGTGTTCTCAGTTGCTCAATACTTCTTAAACCTTGGAATAAATTGTGAAATATGTTTTGTAAGAAATTACTAAAAGTGGATATTATTAAAATATTTTAGACATGACTCAGAAAAATGAGTTTATATGCCATTTCCCCTTAGTTTTTATTCTTATATTATTTTGAAGTGAGAAATATTATAAAAAGTTTATATTTATATTATTAAATACATATACATACCTGTATTAATCTTTTCAAAATACATTAATTTTGTTAGATACCATGTTAAAGTGTAACATGCAAATAATGCAAAAGAAAAATGCTTATGAAATTATATTGCTAAAAACTAGTTCAGCAACTAGCTTAGACTCTAACTTTTTAAAACAGGTGGTACAATATAGTTAACATTTGCAAATGAACTAGAATAAAGGTTAACTGTAGTGAAGATAATTTTTGGTATGGTTTTGTGAAGTCATTTTTAAACTTTTATATTAAGTGATATACAGAGAAGTCACATAAAATACTTTTTCTATAGTTTGGATCCAGTATGACTTAAACATTTTGCTAATCCTATAAAACAGTCCGGTTACATTTGAAAGACTTAGTTTGTTAGCCTTCTAAGCAGATTATAGGATACTCTCTTTTGGCTGAATATTTTAAGCTTTTATTTGATGAGGAAGTGGTACAATTAAGTAGATCTGACATATTGGTATGGTTTTAAGATCTCTAAGTTAAAAGCAAAGTTGAAATTTTTAAAAGCTAATATTTATTGTGTTCTTACTGTGTGTTTGTACAATATAATCTAATTCTTACAATGACCCTAAAAGGTAGATACTACTGTTATCCTCCTTATGATGATAAGAATGCTGAGCTTCTGAAAATATTTTGCTCAAGTCAGTCCAAGAGCTGTTAAAAGTAAAGCCAGAATTGGAATCCGAGAGATCTCCCTTCAGAGGCTGTATCATTAACCACAATGCTGTGCACTTTCCACTGCTGGGCCGTCATGGTCCGTCATCTTGACAAATGAATGAATTTCAGTGTAGTGCATTTTATGGTATGGTAGAATATGGTGTGCAAGGAAGTTACTAAACATTTTCAAGTGCCTTGCAAAAAACGGTGTTATGTGTGATACATAAATGCATCCTGTTAATTATGCTTTAAACAAAAGCAACTATCAAAGAGAAATTCTGAAATTCTGGCTTGTAGTTATTGAGTAATTAAAAATACTGGAAACTTCTAAAATTACTTGCTTTTAGTTGGAGAGAAAATTTTCTTTTTAGTTGGAAGAAATGCAAGATGGTGAATAGATTTTCTTACTTTTATTATTTGAAGAAATAACTGAAAGGTATAGAGAAAGTTGAAGATCTTAAATGTTGTAATATTTACAGTAACAAATAGCAGCTTGAATTCAGTGCTTGCCAGTTGTATACTAGACACTATTTTGGACACTTCACATATTGCAAACATATTTCATTCTTAGAAGAAGTCTATGAGTTATCATTGTATAGATTTCAGATTTTTCTAGAATGATTTTAAGTATTGGACTGATTTATTTACACAACTACAGTCCTTTTAATTGTTTTTATTTTTTAGTAGTAAATGATAATTAGATAATTGTAGCAAATACATTTATTTTTTAACTACTGCTTCATATCTGCTGTATCCCCATTACTATACATACGTTCCCTTTCTCATTCCTTCTACAGTGACCACAGAGGCCTGTCCCTTTTCCTTGTCACTACATACCGGCCCTTATTTGGTATACTCTGACTTTTAACTGCAGTCATACGTCCTTCCTAAATTTCCGTTCATTCCAAGTATTATAATCACTTCCTCTTTCAAGTCTTGTCCAAGTCCTCCATTCAGTATCCGTGTGTTTCCTATTCATATAAATTCCTTAACAGAGGAGTTATTTTTCTCTTGTTCTATGCCTCTGATAGTTTTTACTTGTGAATCAACAGAAACAGTTTCTGAATCTTTTATATATGAACTACATATACATAGCAGTTTTATACTTATTATTTTTAGTGGTTGTATATATCTGATTACTGTACAAGAGATTGAAAGATGTTATTAGCCTACTGCAGTTTAAAAAATATATCTAAATCTGTCTTTAATTCACAGTGAGAAAAATATTACTACACTTCATTCTTCACATCTCACTGTTTTTTAGGTTTTATGGCAATTAGATATATTCCGAAGAAGCTTACGGGTTCTGACTGGACATGTTTGTCAGGGAGATGCCTGCATATTTTGTGCATTGAAGGTAACTTTTAATAGTTCTGAAAAAATACTGTTGTTCCTCAAAAATTTTATTTGATAGTTTGCTTTGTTTGACATATTTGGTTAGTTTATTTGTAATTAAAGTTACTGTCAAGTAACTTAGAGTTTTGAAGATGAATTCTTAAAGTATGACTTATTCAGGTTTATATTTACATTTTCCTGTAAGAACAGTTTAATAAACAGTGTAGCATTGTTAGAAACATTATATTTTTCATTATTTTGAAATAATCCTTTATTTTAACAAATGTTTTTTGAGTTACTACTGAATTCTGGGTACTGCTATGGTTACTAAGAATACAGCAGTGAATTGAACTAATAAAAAACACTGTTATGTACCTTGTATTCTTGTGGGGGAGAAGAAAATAAGTAAACAAAATATAAAGTATGTTCTGCGCTGCTGCTAAGTCGCTTCAGTCGTGTCTGACTCTGTGCGACCCCACAGACGGCAGCCTACCAGGCTCCCCCGTCCCTGGGATTCTCCAGGCAAGAACACTGGAGTGGGTTGCCATTTCCTTCTCCAATGCATGAAAGTGAAAAGTGAAAGTCAAGTCACTCAGTCATGTCCGACTCTTAGTGACCCCATGGACTGCGGCCCACCAGGCTCCTCCGTCCATGGGATTTTCCATGCAAGAGTACTGGAGTGGGGTGCCATTGCCTTCTCCAATAAAGTGCTTTCCTTGCTACTCAACGTTCACCATTCCCTTCCCTGATTTATATTTCCTCCTAGGTAATAACAGTTGCAAAGGAGGAAATATAAATCAGGGAAGGGAATGGTTAATGTTGAGTAGCAAGGAAAGCCTCACTGAGAAAGTGACATTTAAAGGGAAAAGGGATGGAGTGGTCCAGAGCATTCCAGGCAGGCAGGGACACAGCCAGTGCAAAGACCCTGAGGTGGGTACTCAAGGACACCTGAGCCCTGGCAGAAGCTTCATGAGCAAGAAGAGCAGTGATGGGAGATGAGTTCAGAGGTCAGGTGAGTTCCCAAGACTTCAGACATGTCTGCAGATTCTTTTGCACTGTTGCATCAAAAGGTGGAGTCTGATTTCTTGAAATGCATTGCCCTTGATGATTCATTTCCATCAAATAGAATGTGGCAGAAAAGGGATTAGGTTAGATTAGAAACAATAATAAAGCTTTCACCTGGCTCTTTCTGTCGGGATGCTCATTCTGGACATGAGTCACTGTGCTGGTTACAGCTACAGCTTGGCCAACAGGCATCACCAACCACCAGCATCAACTTCTAGACAACTGTCAGATGACCAGTGATCCCAGCATTCAGACTATTACAGATGACTGCAAGTGCAGCAGAGTTGAGCTGTCCTCACCCAAACCGCAGATTTCTGACCAAAATAAATGTGATTTTTAGTAACTAAGATTTGGGGTGGTTTTGTTAATGGAGCGATAAATGACTGGAAAAGAATCTGGACTGTGAAGGGTCTTTCTAGGCCTTTGTGAGGACCTTGATTTTTTTTCTCTTGAGTGATTTAGGAAGTTGTGGGTATTGTTTTGAGTAGAGGTGTGATATAACCTGTGCTAACTAAGTATAATATTTGGACTAGATCTCTCTGGCTTCTTGGATGAGAGTAAATAGAATAGGGATGAAAGTGGAAACAGGGAGCCCAATATATATTAGCACCTCATTAATGTCATTGAAATCTTTGCCCAAGAATTTAAGATTGGATTATTGTTTTCAGAAGTAAATATTTCAGCCCTTACATTCTTGAATATTCTTACTACACACAAATATACATAATAGAGGAAAATGAAAGGTCATTTTCACACTTTGATTTACATTCCTAAAAAGACTGTTTGAATAAGTCACCAAAGGAGGCAGTTGTATATTCCCTTTTTTATATAGCAAAATAAGGTTGATAAAGAATGAATTTAAATCAAATTATAGTTTTGCATTTTATTTCCTCAGCAGTAAATTTTTTAATTATTTATTTTTAATTGAAGGATAATTGCTTTACAATATTGTTCGTTTCTACCATACATCAACATGAATCAGCCATAGGTCTACATATTCCCCTCCTTCCGAAGCCTCCCTCCGACTTCCCACCTCATCCCACCGCTCTGGGCCGTCAGAGAGGCCTGATTTGAGTTCCGAGTCATATGGCAGGTTCCCACTAGCTGTGTATTTTACATATGGCTGTGCGTGTGTTTCCATGCTGCTCTCTCCATTCGTCCCACTCTCTCCTCTACCCGCCCGCGCCACTGACAGCAGTAGAGACGCAGACATAAAGAACAGTTTTCTACAATAGATCTTGAATGTTTTATCCAACTGTAGCCTTACATGTCACCTCCCTCTTCCTCCTGCTTGCCTCCCCCGCCTCAAAACATGTTCTGTGTGCATGCCTGCGTGCACGTGTGCACACACACACACACACAGTGCCGTCCTCCTTGAAGTTTCTCAGAGCTACCTTTGATCTCGGGTGTTTTCATTATTATTCCTTTTGTCTAGAATGATTTTCTTGCAGATGTCCCTGAGGCTGACACCCTCACTTCCTTTATGCCTCTCCGTCACGTGTTTTTTTCCATCAGTGAGACATTCGCTGACGACCCTAGGTAGTAGGTCACCTCCCTCCCTCCCATCTCCCCCCAGCATCCCTGTCTCTGTTGCACCACCCTGTCTTTCTTTTTTGTTTTATATTTCTTTGTTTTTCCTCTGTTGTGCTTACTACCTCTTGACATATCATTACTTACCCGCACTCTCCTCATTACACACACACACACAGTGCCGTCCTCCTTGAAGTTTCTCAGAGCTACCTTTGATCTCTGGGTGTTTTCATTATTATTCCTTTTGTCTAGAATGATTTTCTAGCAGATGTCCCTGAGGCTGACACCCTCACTCCCTTTATGCCTCTCCGTCACGTGTTTTTTTCCGTCAGTGAGACATTCGCTGACGACCCTAGGTAGTAGGTCACCTCCCTCCCTCCCATCTCCCCCCAGCATCCCTGTCTCTGTTGCACCACCCTGTCTTTCTTTTTTGTTTTATATTTCTTTGTTTTTCCTCTGTTGTGCTTACTACCTCTTGACATATCATTACTTACCCGCACTCTCCTCATTACTGCAACTAGAATATGCTTCCACAAGGCAGGGTCTTTGTTTTCTGGTGTAGAACAACACCACATATACCAGGAAATCAAAAAACAGATATTGAATGAACATCAGTCTTGTGCAGGATTAATACCTTAAACATTACCTGGAAAAGTTGACTACCCAAATAAGTGACTTGTGAAAATGTGTTTCACTTTTTAGCATCTGTAATTGTCGCTAAAAAGTTTAGTTCTGGTTATCTGATACCGTTTAGCCTATTTCTTATTTTAGTAGTTTCTTATTTGTAAATTAAATTTTCTTATGTCAGTGGAACAGATTCTTATTTTCTAGCCTACTGTATGTTGATCTTAAAAACAATTTTTTTTTTTGAGAGGATATACCCCTTGAACTAGTTAATGCAGAACTTAATATGACCCATCCTTATTTATTGGTTTACCACTGCAAACCTTATTTTCTCCTCACTTCCCCTCACCCAAAATGATTGTTGTAAAACTAGAACTTATTAAAAGTTTTCCATGCTGAATGCAATAAACAAAAGACCAGATTAACACCTGTGTCACATATTCTTGAATAATATTCCCACTGCTAGTGAAGTTCCTGCTGTTTTGATTATTTGCTTATTTTTGTATAACATAATTTTAATTCCTACAGTATACTTTAACATTTAAAGCAGAATATCTCAAAACTCTTTCTAAACAACATAGACTACATTCAGCTAGGGAACAGTTTAAAATGGGCCACATCTCAATCAAAATCTCTGAGAATGGGACTTGAGAACTTTATATGTTTAATTGTTATGCACTAACCCTTGATTAAGAGGCTGGGGCAACCATTTCTGCATAATTTTTTGCATGGAGTTTTAGAACAAAAGACTGTATTAGCTTCTGAGTGTAGAGTTTAGAATTTGGAATTTATTGTAATGAAATTACTCAAGTGTTCTTTAGTTGTTGGTGTTAAACTTACTGGTTCATATATTTGCTGATTCCCAGACAATATTTGCACAGTTTCAACACAGTCGAGAGAAAGCCCTCCCCTCGGATAACATAAGGCATGCCCTTGCAGAGAGCTTCAGAGACGAGCAGCGGTTTCAGCTGGGCCTGATGGACGACGCCGCAGAGTGCTTTGTGAGTGCATCTGATGACCCCCAAGTCAGGGTAGTGGTTTGTATTCCTTAAGTGATGTGCCTTCTGAGACAAATGACTGCCTAGTAGATCCTTGTCTTCCCTGCCTTTCGAAGTTCTCAAAGCTTCACGTGTGTTTTGTGTACGTTTGCTTTTGCTTACTTGTGCTGCTCTAATTTTTGAGAGCTAGGATACTAAAATACTTTATGTGTGTGTGTTAGTCACTCAGCCATGTCCAACTCTTTGCAATCCCATGGACCGCCAGGCTCCTCTGTCCATGGGATTCTCCAGGCAAGAATACTGGAGTGGGTTGCCATTTCCTTCTCAAAAATACTTTAACATTTATTTATTGGAGCAAAAAGGCTTATTGCGTATAAATCATATCACTTAGGTCATTGTTCTGTTCCCGCAGGGATTGCACCACAACAGGCTCTCCCAGTAGCATTTCTCATTTCATGCAGTGATTCTCTCTGGCAAAGAGGAGGATCTTGACGTGCAGCTGTCAGGGGCAGCAGTTCTCTTACCCAGCTTACTCCAGGTTGAGAATCACTGACTGAGGTTGATGTTTTGAGACTCTGTTACCACCATACTGATAAATAGAGCATTCCTTTGCCAAAGGACATACAGTGTGTACTTTCTGAAATATGCATGTTGATGATTAATTGTTTCAGTAACATAGATATCACCTATATTTAAGATGTGCGTGGCTCAATCGGTCAGTCATGTCTGACTGCGATACTGTGGACTGTAGCCCGCCAGGCTCCTTTCACCAGGAGATTCTCCAGGCAAGAATACTGGAGTGGGTTGCCATTACCTCCAGGGAATCTTCCTGATCCAGGGATCGAATCCAGGTCTCCTGCATCTCCCTCACTGGCAGACAGATTCTTTATCATTGAGTCACCAGGGGATCCCTGACTGCTAGTGTCCTTTTGACCTCTATCCTTCAAGTTTGTTTTTAACAGCCATCGTATTAATATAATTTTTTTCAGATAAATGCTTACAGAACAAATATTTCTATGATTCAAATCTGACTCTCTTCTGACATTTAAGACTTTTTACATTTATACTCCAGTTTATCTCTTTGTTTTCCTCCTGAATTTTCCCTTAGTGAGATAGTTTCATTCTGTTCCTCAAACATGTCTTTTAAATTCCTGTTTTATAGACTTTGCTCAAGTTCTTCGAATATTCAAAACTTTCCTAATCTGTTATTTGTTACAGTTCAGCCTGTCAGGCCTGCTAGATAATGTATCATCAAAGCACCCCAGTACATTCTCCAAATTTCCAAATAATTTATTATTCTCTGGAATTCATTTGGCATTTATGTTTTTAAATGAACATCTTGAATGTTTTCTCAGACAGGCGGAAAGCCATGTTGACTAAAGTGGGACAAAAACAGCACACACAGTCATGAAATATGCTTTTCATACTTCTCATGTTTATAATGTCCATTGTTTAAAATATAGATAGATATATTTTGTACAATACTGAATTTTATAGTTTTACTTTCACTTATATGAAATATACTAATCCATGATATGATAATTCACAGGATATCTAGAAATGAAGACTTAATTAAATGAATTGTTACAAATGTCCTGAGGCAAAAGAAGGGACATTAACTAATTAAAAGAATCCATTGGTTAAGCTTTGGTGAAAAGAATAATTTGTTAAAGAAATTAATGATCTATTTTACAAATCCAACCTTTTGTTAGAAGTTTGTTGAAGAGAAGATTCCTTGCATTAGAGTGTTAATTCAGGTATTGTAAGCCTTTATCATTGATGTTTTAATTTCAGTTGTATAGACTATCCAAATGATCCAAGCAGAGTGTTTTTCTTTTTTAATTAATTGCTTTTTCTCAATGGGAAAACATTGAGAACATAGGAAGTCTGGTTTTCTGATATTAAGTTCTAGATGTCAGCCACCATGAATTGATTTTTTAAAAATCTTTATTAAAATTATGTTACATTATAATGTTTCTTTTATGAATTTTTTTTTTTAAGCTGACACTACAGAAGGAGAATAATTGAGCAGCATTGGAAGGCTCAGATAAAGAGGAAAGCTGAAAAGCTAACAACATATATGGCACTCAATTTAACATTTTGGAAAATCTTTAGATTTTTAAATTTGTAAAGCTAAAAAGAATTGTATTTTGAAGTGTCCTATGCAAGATTTGCAATTCATTTGTCTTTTAATTTTTCAATTAGGAAAATATATTGGAGAGGATTCATTTTCACATAGTGCCAAGCAGAGACGCAGACATGTGTACCTCTAAATCTTGTATCACTCACCAAAAGTTTGCTATGACTCTGTATGAGCAGGTGAGATGGCTTAACTCTTTTAGTAGAGGCTATATTTATGTTTTATCCTTGATAAATTAGACATGTGTTTTTACCTGCAGTGTGTGTGTCGTAGCTGTGGAGCCTCATCAGATCCTCTACCCTTTACAGAATTTGTACGGTACATTCTACAACAGCCCTGTGGTAAGAGCTTATTAAAGCATATTTACCAAAGATGTTAGTAGTAATGTGTGTGATCACATTGAGCCTCTACTGTATGAAACCATAGCATATATGAATATCTACTCTGTGAGATGCACAAATGTGCTACCATCACGGGTACTAAGTGATGTCTATCTTAGTTTTGGTTGTTTCTGATTTATCAAATATAGATGTCACTCAGTAATGACAAATGTACAAAATATTAGTCAAAATGTTTATTTATTTATATTTATAGCAAGGTTTTGGAACTATGGAAGAGAGCTAAGTTGAATGGTAAATGGAACTATGCGTGATTTCATTTTTGCTAAGGTGTTACCTGCGTGGTGATGGAAGCTAGGGTAAGCAGACAAGAAAGAAAAAAATAAAAATAATCCTCTGTTAGATTTATTGGATTTAAAGCTTCACCATTCACCTGAAATAAACATTTATAGGCTTGTCTGTCCCCTCGCTCCCTTCCTGGTCTTGAATTAGCTTAGGGATCCAAAGGTGATAGAGTATAAATATTTGATGTATGAAAGCATTGACTAAGATCATAAATGTTTGCAGATACTTTAATACAAAAGATAAAACATGAAACAGTCATTATCAATCAGAATACATCAGGATAGCAGTTAGCTGCTGCTGCTGCTAAGTCGCTTCAGTAGTGTCCAACTCTGCGACCCCATAGACGGCAGCCCACCAGGTTCTGCTGTCCCTAGGATTCTCCAGGCAAGAACAATGGAGTGGGTTGCCATTTCCTTCTCCAAAGTTAGCTGCTAAATGCTACCAATGTTCTTATCATTGCACAAAATGAGTGTTAGGTGCTCATTAATTTAATCATGTTACTAAACTTCCTTGATTTTTTTGGATATAGCTCATTATTTCTTAAAGATCATCCAATGTAGTAAGTTGGTAATTTGTATATATATAGAGTTGGGAAACATTGGTTTAAAGCAACAGTCTTTAAAGTTTAGTCAGTTCAGTTCAGTTGCTCAGTCGTGTCCAACTCTTGCGACCCCATGAATCACAGCATGCCAGGCCTCCCTGTCCATCACCAACTCCTGGAGTTCACTCAGACTCACGTCCATCGAGTCAGTGATGCCATCCAGCCATCTCATCCTCTGTCAGTTGTAGTCAGTTTCATCCATCTGATATGAAAAGTAGAATGGTGTTTGAATAAGGATAGACCACAAATTAAAAACTGTAAAACTTGAAGTCTACTTTGAAAATGTAAAACAACAGTGCTCTGAGACAGTATCTTAGGTAAAAAGAATTAGAGCTCCATCTGTTTTTTCCTGGTCCACAACATGAATTGCAAAAGCCCAAATTTTGAGTTCTAATTATCTTGCTTTTTATTGGTTATAAGTATTGAATACAGTTGTTCAATTGCAAGAGCCCAGACTTTGAATTCTAATTATCTTTCTTTATTGGTAATAAATATTGAATACAATTGTTCAATGCTACTATGTTCCAGACTTTACATCAATTGTTGCTTTTAATCTTAACAAAAACTTTTGTTGTTCAAGAAATAGGCTTAATAAGATTAATCTGGTAAATAGATGAATTAAGATTGAAACCCAGGTCTAGGTTCATTTCAAATTCAAAATGTGTCTGGTTAAAGCACCACCCTGATGCTGTCAATTTTGTGGAAAAACAAAAAACACGTTACGTGCAACTTTAATGAGCCTGTCAGATTTAGTGATTTCTAGTCTGCTTGTGAAGTGCTTTAGGGGAACTGGTACATTTAGTTGTTACTGAATATTGCCTATTATTGTAACTATTGAACTGTAAAATAAATCCAGCTCTAAGAAGGTTAAATTACTATAAAGTAAAACCAGAGCACCTAGAACAGGAAGTAGTAGGAATATTGAGCTTGCATTATATATCTTTTTGGAAATGCTAAGTAGCTGTCTCAGTTCAGTTCAGTCACTCAGTCCGACTCTTTGCGACCTCATGGACTGCAACACGCCAGGCCTTCCTGTCCATTGTCAACTCCTGGAGTCTACTCAAACTCATATCCATTGGGTTGGTATGCCGTGATGCCATCTAGCCATCTTATCCTCTGCCGTCCCCTTCTTCTCCTGCCTTCAATCTTTCCCAGCATCAGGGTCTTTTCAAATGAGTCAGTTCTTCATATCAGGTGGCCAAAGTATTGGAGTTTCTTGGAAGGAGCATCAGTCCTTCCAGTGAATATTCAGAACTGATTTCCTTTAGGATGGAGTGGTTGGATCTCCTTGCAGTCCAAGGGACTCTCAAGAGTCCTCTCCAGCACCACAGTTCAAATCATCAATTCTTCGGTGCTCAGGTTTCTTTATAGTCCAACTCTCACATCCATACATAACCACTAGAAAAACCATAGCCTTGACTAGACGGACCTTTGTTGGCAAAGTAATGTCTCTGCTTTTTAATATGCTGCCCAAGTTGGTCATAGCTTTTCTTCTAAGGAGCAAGCATCTTTTCATTTCATGGCTGCAGTCACCATCTGCAGTGGTTTTGAAGTCCAAAAAAATAAAGTTTCTCACTGTTTCCACTGTTTCCGCATCTATTTGCCATGAAGTGACAGGACCAGATGCCATGATCTTAGTTTTCTGAATGTTGAATTTTAAGCCAACTTTTTCACTTTCCTCTTTCACTTTCATCAAGAGGCTCTTTAGTTCTTCTTCGCTTTCAGCCCTAAGGGTGATGTCATTTACATATCTGAGGTTATTGATATTTCTCCCTGCAATCTTGATTCCAGCTTGTGCTTCATCCAGCGCAGCGTTTCTCATGATGTACTCTGCATATAAGTTAAATAAGTAGTTGTCTAACGATACTTAATACCTTGATATGTGAAAATTAGACTCTAGGAGGAGGTTGGATAGAAACTGACACAGATAACCCTCCCTAGATTCTTTAGGAAATGGTTAGCATTCATAATAGGAACAAAAAATCACAAACTGGCTTAAGTAGCTCTGGTTGTGGTTTCTTCATTAATCATCAAAGGGTCTTCTCTTAGCTGAAAATAATTTTGTGTCTGGAAACTTTAAGTTAGAGAGGGAGACTCTCCTAAAGTTGTTGTTCTTGTTAGGCAAAAGTTTAAACTCCAGTCTCTATTTATTAAGTAATAATGTAGAAGAAACAGTTAACTTATACTTACCTTGAGATGGAGCATCTTATATCATTCATTAGTTCCAAACAATGGTGTGTGATTCCACGTTATTTTATCCTGTTTTGACCTAATTTCATTCATCATATACTGCCAAATTTCATTATATTTCATGTCATGGAAATTTACTTTATGGTTAATTTTTCAAACAAAATTGTATTTTAAGGTAGAAAAAGTGATCATACCTATATTAATAACTTAATATTTTTAAAGCAAACTTATTAGATCTTTTTTAAGTTCATAGGCCAGATTTGGAACCGTTTGTTTCTTTTGTAGCAATGAAGTTGAAAGAATGATGGAAAGGCATGAGCGCTTTAAGCCTGATATGTTCGCAGAATTGCTGCAAGCAGCAAATACAACTGATGACTACAGGAAATGTCCTGTAAGTATAATTCAGAGAATGTTAGTATGCTTGCTGCTGCTAAGTTACTTCAGTCGTGTCCAACTCTGTGTGACCCCAGAGATGGCAGCCCACCAGGCTCCCCCGTCCCTGAGATTCTCCAGGCAAGAACACTGGAGTGGGTTGCCATTTCCTTCTCCAGTGCATGAAAGTGAAAGTGAAAGTGAAGTCACTTAGTCATATCTGACTCTTAGCAACCCCATGGACTGCAGCCTACCAGGCTCCTCTATCCATGGGATTTTCCAGGAAAGAAAGATTACTGGAGTGGGGTGCCATTGCTTATGTGTTTGTAAATTTGAAAATAGAAATTGCCATGCAAATAGTAATTAAATCTGGAATTAATTCTAAGAATTAATTTTTTAAGTGTTCTTTAGGTAATTCTTTATACCATTGAGCTCTTTATTTCAACATTATTTCTTTCAAAACTTGTTACTGTGTGAAGGATTTAAGGTGGCATACATTGATTAATTTTAAGCTCTGAAGCCTGTCATTTGACTAAATTGAAAATTTTGTTTTTGTTTTTCTTTAAGGAACATTACAAATGGTATTATTCTTTTCTCTTGTGATATTGTTAGTGAATTGAATTGTTAGTTGAATAAGAATTCAACCTTAAGGTCTTTATTTATGCTTTTCTTAAGGTTGAGTTCTTATTTTAACAGATTTACAAAAATATCAAAGAAAAGTTCTTTGATTTAAAATAAATTTGTTTGATCAGTAATGAAGACAGATAGTTTGTTAGAAGTCTTTTAATGTGCTGAATAAATTTCTGATACATGCTTTTGCATAATACAAGCTCTGTAAGGCGTTACCTTTGATATATTTGTTTTCATAATTTCAAAAGTTGTCTTTTTTGTTTTTCTTTAGAGTAACTGTGGCCAAAAAATAAAAATTCGGCGTGTTTTAATGAACTGTCCAGAGATTGTTACAATCGGTTTAGTCTGGGACTCTGAGCATTCTGACTTGACTGAAGATATTGTTCGGAATCTGGCAACCCAGCTTTATCTTCCTGGGGTATAATAATTATTTTCATTCTCTTCCTTTGAAACATTACACTGTATGTTGTTTTTCAGTGCTAAATTTTCTTTCTAAAGGAAATAATTTGCAGATGTAACTCTGATAAAGTTCATCAAATTGGGCTAACTGGAATGCCTTCCTTGCTTTCTATTATAAACTAATCCATCACGTACTCTATCCTTTTTATCACTCTAAAATAATGATAATATGATACTGAATGCATCTGTTTATATGCTTGTTTGGGTGTATATGAGAATGGTTATAAATTTAAATATCAAGCTAGAAATTTTTAAGGTTTAAAATTTATCTGTAGCTCTTATTTTTTAATGTGCATCAGTTCAATTCAGTCGCTCAGTCGTGTCTGACTCTTTGCGACCCCATGAACTGCAACACACCAGGCCTCCCTGTCCACCGCTATCTCCTGGAGTCCATCCAGACCCACGTCCATTGAGTCGGTGATGCCATCCAACCATCTCATCCTCTGTCACCCCTTCTCTTCCTGCCCTCAATCTTTCCCAGCATCAGAGTCTTTTCCAGTAGTTAGCTCTGTGTATCAGGTGGCCAAAGTATTGGAGTTTCAGCTTCAACATCAGTCCTACCAGTGAACACCCAGGACTAATTTCCTTTAGGATGGACTGGATCTCCTTGTAGTCCAAGAGACTCTCAAGAGTCTTCTCCAACACCACAGTTCAAAAGCATCAGTTCTTTGGCACTCCGCTTTCTTTATTAGTCCCACTCTCACATCCATACATGACCACTAGAAAAACCATAGCCTTGACTAGATGGACCTTTGTTGACAAAGTAATGTCTCTGCTTTTTAATATGCTGTCTAGGTTGGTCATAACTTTCCTTCCAAGGAGTTAGCGTCTTTTAATTTCGTGGCTGCAATCACCATCTGCAGTGATTTTGGAGCCCAGAAAAATAAAGTCAGCCACTGTTTCCCCATTTATTTGCCATGAAGTGATGGAACCAGATGCCATGATCTTAGTTTTCTGCATGTTGAGCTTTAAGCCAACTTTTTCACTCTCCTTTTTCACTTTCAAGAGATTTTTTAGTTCTTCTTCACTTTCTGCCATAAGTGTGCATATTACTATCTTATTTTAAATTGATTTATATTACAGTTAAACTTTTAGATAGTTATCTTTTAGGTAGTATGGTTAATGGTGGTGGTTGGTGGTTTAGTCGCTAAGTTGTGTTTGACTCTTGCGACCCCATGGACTGTAGCCTGCCAGATTCCTCTGTCCATGGGATTCTCCAAGTAAGAATATGGGAGTGGGTTGCGATTTCCTTCTCTAGGGGATCTTCCCAACTCAGGAATCGAACCCAGGTCTCCTGCACTGCAGGCAGATTCTTTACCAACTGAGCTTTGAGAGAAGCAATGTATGTTAGCAGTGTATGTTAAAATAATGTGATTCAACCATGAATTATCAGGAAATGTGTGATTTATCTCATTTTGTTTTATGTATGTAAAGTGTCTGTTCTGTATTCAAGATGCTGTGCTACTGAGCTAAGTTGTAGTAATTACCTTTTGTTAAACATCATGTCTCTTACAGACTAATCAAAATAATAATTCTGTTAACAGTGCAGTGTGGTGTCTTCAGTACTAATATCAGCTTGGGACAGTATGCATGAGAAATAATTGTCGTAGAGAGTCAAATGCATGACTCATCAAATGATTGTTCCTCATCTTTGAAAAGGACTGTTAAATATACATTGTCTTTAAACAGCTTTTTTATAGAGTTACTGATGAAAATGCCAAAAATAGCGAGCTTCACCTTGTTGGCATGATTTGCTACACCAGCCGACATTACTGTGCCTTTGCTTTTCATACCAAGAGTTCCAAATGGGTATTTTTTGATGATGCAAATGTGAAAGAGGTAAGTGACACTTGACTAACTGGAATAATTACTGTGGTTTTTACTTTTAAGGGGTAAATGATACAATAATGATAAAATTATATGAAAATAATAATTATATGCAAATACTTATATAAATTAGTAATAAGTGGACTTAATTATAATAGCATCATTAAAGACCTTCTGTATTAAATATTAGAAAACCAAATAGACAAAGCGAATACTTTAGTTGTTGGACGTCAGGCAGTCGAACAGAAAAAAGGAACCAACATGGTGAACCCTGCTTGCTGGCTAGAGGTCATTTTTGGATTGCAGTGCAGAGATGGCAAACCCAAACAGAGCCTCGTAGTCTCACTGAGCTGAGGAAATTGGGAGTTCACAGGGGCCAGGATGGCTAAAATTTCCTGGACAGATTATCAGAAAGAAAGCTGTACAGAGGGAAAGTTCTGGGGATCAGCAGAGGGCTCTCCTTTCAATCTTTGGCTGAATAGTGATCAACTATGTGTAGGGCAAATGCGCGCAAGGTGGGAGAAATGACCACTGGAAAACAAGGCCAGACAATTCCCCGAACTTGTACAGGGCTAGGATAGGTGGCATCTGAGTAGCAAGAGTGGATACACAGGACATCAGGTAGACGCCTCAGAAAAGTATCACCTTGATAGTGGGGCTAAGTTATTCCTAGACTGACAATTGCTCTGGGCCTGACATAAAAAGCTTAAAATGAAGTGTCAGACGATGAAGCTGATTCCATGCAATTTAACATAACACATAACTACATGCTAACAATTTAAAAGGAAAGGAAAAAAATTTTCAATACTGAAAAATGTAAAATTCAGTGAAATGTCAGTATGCCTTTTCAAAATAGTATTCAATAAAAAAATTACAAAATAGTCAAAGAAGTAGGAAGCTATGACCCATCCCTTGAAGGAATAACAGCAGATCTGCTCTGCCATTTCATTCCTTCAAGTCAGATGATATGGGGTGAGCAGGCAGGGTAGGGAAATGGAGCTTACCTTCCTTTCTCTCAGAACCTTGAGCATCAGCATCTCAAAAGTAAAGGTTCAGATTAATATCTAGATGATCTTGGAGGCAGTTCCAGGTCAGATCTGATATTAAATTACTTTAGAAAGAAAAAGACTAAACATGACGGAACTAGAAATACCAGATAAGACTTTTAAAACTACTGTTTAGCTATAGAGAGATTTATTAGATAGCAGTCAGTAAACATGGACCATAAAAAGAACTGGTAAATTGGACTTCATCAAAACTTCTGCTCTTCAATAAGATGCTGTTAGAATGAAAAGACAAGCATAGACTGGGAAAAAAACATTTGTTAAGTATATGTCTGGTAAAGCCTATATCCAGAATATATAAAGAACTCTTACAACTCAGTAGCAAAAGATTTGGACAGTTCAGAAAGAGGATATTAATATATGAATTGCCCTTGAAATGATACTCAGTACATCACTAGGCATAAAAGAAGTACAAATTCAATTCACAATGAGATTGCATTACTCACCTATTAGAATGCCTAAAATTAAAAAGATTGTTCACACCAAGAGCTGACCAGGATGTGGAACAGCTGGATCTCTCACGAGCCTGATGGAAATGCAAAATTGGATAATCACTTTAGAAAACAGTTATAAATTCAAATATATACTTAGCATGCTGCTGCTGCTGCTGAGTCGCTTCAGTCGTGTCTGACTCTATGCGACCCCATAGATGGCAGTCCAACAGACTCCTCTGTCCCTGGGATTCTCCAGGCAAGAACACTGGAGTGGGTTCCATTTCCTTCTCCAGTGCATGAAAGTGAAAAGTGAAAGTGAAGTCGCTCAGTCGTGTCTGGCTCTTAGTGACCCCATGGACTGTAGCCTACTAGGCTCCTCCGTCCATGGGATTCTCCAGGCAAGAATACTGGAGTGGGTTGCCATTGCCTTCTCCGATACTTAGCATACAGCCTAGCAAATGCTGAGTCGCTTCAGTCGTGTCTGACTCTATGCGACCCCATAGATGGCAGCCCAACAGACTCCTCTGTCCCTGGGATTCTCCAGGCAAGAACACTGGAGTGGGTTCCATTTCCTTCTCCAGTGCATGAAAGTGAAAAGTGAAAGTGAAGTCGCTCAGTCGTGTCTGGCTCTTAGTGACCCCATGGACTGTAGCCTACTAGGCTCCTCCGTCCATGGGATTCTCCAGGCAAGAATACTGGAGTGGGTTGCCATTGCCTTCTCCGATACTTAGCATACAGCCTAGCAATTCCAGTCCTGTAAAAGCATGTATCCAAACATTATTTATAATTCAGTGTTCTTAGTAGTAACCAAAACTAGAAACAACTCAAATAGATAAAGATAACTTATCAGGTAAATAGATAAAGATAACTCATCAGGTAAATAGATAAGAAGTTGTGGTATAACCATACACTGGAACATAATAATCAGCAATAAAAGGAATGAGCTGTTGATACAGACAACTGTTGAGTATGGAGAAATCTCAAAAGCATTGTGCTAAATGAGAGATGTACAAGCTGGATTTAGAAAAGACAGAGAAACCCGAGATGAAATTGCCAGCATCTGTTGGATCATAGAAAAAAGCAAGGGAATTTCCCCCCAATCTGCTTCACTGACTATGCTAAAGCCTTTGACTGACTGTATGGATCACAACAAAGTGTGGAAAATTCTTAAAGAGATGGAAATACCAGATCACCTGACCTGCCTCCTGAGAAACCTGTGTGCAGGACAAGAAGCAACAGTTAGAACCAGATACGGAGCAATGGACTGGTTCAAAATTGGGAAAGGATTACATAAGGCTGTCAATTGTCACCTTGCTTATTTAACATATATGCAGAGTACATCATATGAAATGCCAGGCTGGATGACTCAAGAGAGATACCAACAACCTCAGATATGCAGATGATAACCACCCTAATGGTAGAAAGCAAAGAAGAACTCAAGAGCCTCTTGCTGAGAGTGATAGAGGAGAGTGAAAAAGCTGGCTTAAAACTCAACATTCAAAAAACTAAAATCATGGCATCCGATCTCATCACTTCATGGCAAATAGAAGGGGGAAAAGTGGAAACAGTGACAGACTTTATTTATTCTTTAATACTTTGATATGGCAGTTGATTAAGAAGTTCCATTTGAGTCAGTTTGTAGCAGCATTTTGGCACTCCTATTTTGCATCCTTATAGCTTAAATTGTCAAAATTTGAAGAAAGAACTGAGTATATGGTCACTCTTGAGTTTTAGGTTTGTTTTGTTTTGAAATTAGTCTAGTTATTCAAGTATCTCTGAATCCCAAGTAAAGGGAGTAAACAGCTAAATGTGTGTAATATGAACAAGCTCCTCAGGAATTTTTTAAAGGTCTTTTTCTTCTGTAAGCTAATATTCTAGAATGCTTTCTTTTTTGTCTCATTGGGTTTGTTTTAAATGAATGTTAGAGAGGTGCAATTTACAAACATTAAAATGCACCCATGGTAAGTTTACAGTTTGGATAGTAACAGCTGTAAACATGCCTGTGTAACTTCCATTCATTGTCTGGAACATTTTCATGACTCCAGAAAATCCTGTCGTGTCCCTTTGCTGTCACTTTTCCACCCTAAGCCCCAGGAAATCACTGATCTCACAGTAGATTGGTTTTGCTCATTTTAGAAGTTTTATATGTGTGGTATCTTATAATACGTATCTCTGTTTGGCTTCCTTTGCTAAGCATATATATATATCTTTTAACATATAGTCGTATATTAAAATGTGTATTGTGTTGTGTGTATCAGTGCCTTATTTTATTGTTGTGTTCCATTTTATGACCGTAAAACAGTTTATCCATTCACTTGTTGAGTTATGAACAGTCTTTGTGTGAACATACTGTTTTCCGTTAATCTTATATAATACCCAGACTTGGGATTTCTGGGTTTTATGGTATGTGTTAATCTTTTCGAGGGACTGGCAAATTGATCTCCAAAGTGATTGTACAGTTTACATTCCTGCCAGCCATGTACTGGAGTTCCGGTTGCTCCACATTCTCAGGAGCACTCCATGTTGGTGGTCATCTTAACGTTAGGCCTTATCGCGAATGTGTGACATTATCTCAGTGTGGTTTTAATTTGCATTTCCCCTATGATTAATAATGTTTGGAGTATTCTTTCATGTTCTTGTTGGCCATTTTTTATGTCATTTTGGTTAAGTGTTCAGATCTGTTGTACATTTTTCAAACTGGATTGTCTTATTAATGAGTTGTAGTCATTCTTTATTCTGGTCACCAGTTCTTTATTAGATACATGTGGCTTTTTTTCCTTTTTTTCATTTCCTTAATGGTGTCTTTCATAGAGCAGAAGTTATTAATTCATTTTGATGAAGCCAGTTTTATAATGTTTTTTCTTCTCTGACTTGCCTGATGTCCTATCTAAGAAATCTTTACCTCCCCCAAGGTTGTTAAGATTTTATCTTTGTTTTCTTCTATAGGGCTTCCCTGGAGGCTCAGACAGTAAAGAATCTGCCTGCTATTCAGGAGACTGGGTTCAATCCCTGGGTCAGGAAGATCCCCTGGAGAAGGAAATGGCAACCCACTCCAGTATTCTTGCTTAGGAAATCCTATGGATAGAGGAGCCTGGTGGCCTACAGCCCATGGGGTTCCAAAGAGTCAGACACCACTGAGCGACTAACACTTTCATAACACTTTCTTCTTTATAGTTTTTTCATGACTCATTGTGAATTCATTTTTATGCTTTTAGTGAAATGATGTCAAAGTTCATTTTTTCATATGGCCATCCACTTGTTCCAGCACGATTTATTTAATAGACCATTATATTTCCCCGTTAAATTGCTTGAAGTCTGTCAAAAGTCAGTCAACCATGTATATGCAAAGCCTTTCAAAATTTGATATTCTAGATCTTGATATAGAAAGTGTATAATCTTGCTCATCAATTTTTTAAATGATAGTGTTTAAAAGATTTTTATGTTGACTAGTTTCTAAATAAAATTAATTGTATAATATGATGAATAGTTGAACTGCTAGTATCTGGGTGTCTGAAATTTTTTTAATATACAAAATAATTCAGTCTCTGCCTTTTCATGTAATGCATTGATTGCAAAGTTCTGTTTCTATTCATTGTGATTTTTTTAAGGTTGGAAGTAGATGGAAAGATGTGGTCTCCAAGTGTATCCGATGCCATTTCCAGCCATTGCTTTTGTTTTATGCGAACCCAGATGGCACAGCAGTTTCCACTGAAGATGCACTCAGGCAGGTCATCAACTGGTCACATCATAAATCTATTGCAGAAAATATAGGTAATTCTTCTTTAAAAGTTCTTTTTAGTGTTTTTCATTGTCAGAATCACACTGCTGCTTCTGCTGATGCTAAGTCACTTCAGTCATGTCTAACTCTGTGCGACAGCAGCCCACCAGGCTCCCCCGTCCCTGGGATTCTCCAGGCAAAGAACACTGGAGGGGGGTGCCATTTCCTTCTCCAATCATGAAAGTGAAAAGTGAAAGTGAAGTTGCTCAGTTGTGTCTGACTCTTAGCAACCCCTAGGAATACTAATATACTGAATATGAAATGAATGTTGAGGATAATCTCAAAATATAGTTTCAGTGGAGTCCAGGAAAATTCTAATACTTCGAGTTAGTCTTTGTAAAGAACCTTTCCTCGTCTGTGGCCTCAGAGGCGCCTTCAGCAGCCACCCACTACCCTGCTCACACAAGCCAAGGAGGGGTTACTTGGCTGGTAGCTCTTACTAGTGATGAGTACTGAGATTTCAAGTAAGTTAGTACACCAGAAAAGTCCAAAGGAGCTAGGCCACTTTTGAATGTATTAACAGCACATGTAGAAATCCTTAAAAGATGTCAGTCCTCTAAGTTTTTAAATAATTTTCTCATTAGTATTAAAAGTTTCTGAAAAGATGATTCAAATATCTCTTCTTCTGGTACAGAGGATGAAGGGAATGAAACATTTTTGTTGGTCTTTTTAAGGATGTGAAAAGCCCTCGATTTCTAAGTCAGAAAATTCAAAAGAAAATGGATTTGGTGATCAGACAAAACAGAGAGAAAATCAGAAATTTCAAGCAGATAGCATTTCATCATTTAATCGGAGCCACATTCAAACAAGTAGCGGTAGAGGACCAGGTATGTGGTGGTTTTTTTTTTTTGGCTGTTCAGTGTGACATGTGGGATCTTTGTTCCTTGACCAGGGATTGAACCACTGGACTGCCAGAGAATTCCTGACCAGATATGTGTTTAAATTTTCATTTTTACATTGTCCTTGAGTAGTTAAGCTTCCCCCCTTTTCACTTACTATATGTAATTCTTTTTAAAGACCAGAAAGAGAATCCTTAACTAGCTTTCCTTGGTCATGAAGATAAAATAGCAAATAGAAACAAAAGTTTGTCTTCTGACTTAAGCATTTGTCTGAGACCTATAGTTTTATTTGAACACTTTGATTCAACTAGTGGTTGAGTTTTTCTGTGTACTCAAGGCTGTACATAATAGGCTGGAGGAATTTGGACTATGACCAAAGAAAGCTATGATATGGATATGGCCTTTCCTTCAAGGAGTTAATTATTAAGTTGGAGAAGAAAAACATTTAGTTAATAATTTGGCTCGTATGCCAAAATTAAATTAGGCATTGGTGAATGCAACAGGAGTTTGAAGTTACTATTGTTGTAGTTTATTTTTAACCTCTTGTTTATTCAGTTCTCTCTTGTCATTATCAACCTACAACTTTAATTTTCACAAATGAAGATCTGTGGTTAGGATCCAACAGGAGATATCAAAGTATGGTATATAATTATGGTTTAGAAATATATATAATGAACTGAGTGACTTTTGAGGATGATTTTATAAAGAGCTTTTAAAATATATTAATGAAATAATGTCTAGCCATAAAGTAACTCATTTAAGCAAGAAAAGATTCAGAATTAACAATTATCATTAACAAAAAACTATAATAAATGCTCTTTAAGTTCTTAATGGAACTATACCTTTTTCCATTTTATATATTCATCTGTATTTTGTTAATATATTGCATCTTAAATTTTTAATGTAGTGCAGTTTGTACTTTTATTGAATAGCATGAAAAATGATCTGTGTTGTTATTATAAGACTTTTTTTTTTCTTTAGTTAAGTCAAGTCACAGTGATCAAAGGGAAAAAATAAAAGACATTTCCAGAGAATGTGCTCTAAAAGCCATTGAACAGAAAAACTTACTTTCCTCACAAAGGAAAGATTTGGAGAGAGGACAGAGAAAAGATTTGGGTAGACATAGAGGTAAGTTAAGAACTTGTAGCATTCATTGGAGAAAGGCAGCTACAATCTTACTGTAAAGCTAGCTTTTATAATTTAATATAATTTAATATAATTTAATATAATTTCTTTATATATTATATATATTTATATGTTATATATCTTAGTATGATTTCTATAATATGCCTCTTACACCTATAAATGTAAAGTTTTCCTAGTTCTTATTCAATTATAGCCTGGAAAATTTGTGTTTTTTTATAGTTTCACCTTTTAACCAAAATTCAATTCACCTGTATGGTACATTCAAATAATAAGGAAGGTTATACAATTAAATAAAAAGAACTTTTTTTCCTGCAACCCTTGACCTTTGCTCTGTTCTACTGTTAACAGTTTCCATGATCATGTCTTACTTTTATACTCTTATTTATGGACATAATCATGATTTAACTGATACTTCTAGGCTTTAAAACTTGATTTAATATTCTTGCTGCAGTGAAATCCTTTCACAGTTACCTTTGTGTACTTTTTGCATGTAGCCATAGCATAAAATTTTTTCAGAATGATTACTAGGTTAGAGTATGTTTATTTTCAGTTTGATCAGTGTGGCTCAGTTGCCCTCCTAAAATACTCAACAGTCTGCACTCCCACCAATGGTGATTAGATATCTGTTTCCAGCAGTAATTGGTTTAGTAAACTTTTAATCTTACCAATATAATAGGTGGGAAAATATGTTTATTTTTATGCTTTTTATTATGAATGAGATAGAATACATTTTTTAAACTTTTCTAATTACCTTGTGATCTGCTTTGCAGATAATTTTTAAAAATCATTATATAACCATTTATATTATAAATGGTTCACATCAAGCATAAATAGAGATTTCAAAAGCAAGTGTTAATCTCAAAGCACTATGTGACTTAAATAACCATGATTATTACTGTTTAACTTTTCTTCCCAAAGAAGGTGTTTGGCTTGTGACTAACAAGTGGCTCTGAAGAGCTTTTGTATCATTATTTCCTTATTTATTTTTAAAGATTTGGTTGATGAAGACCCTCCACATTTCAAGACTGGATCACCTCCTACTCTAAATGGCTTTAGACAGTATGGGAATCCACATCTATATCATAGTCAAGGGAAAGGACCGTGTAAGCATGACCGAACTGCCCATCAGAGTCGAACTTCTGCACAAACCTTAAGTTCAAGTAAATCCCAGATTCCTGCTTCAGGAGAGAAAATAACTGGCAAAATCAAGAGTGACAACGGCACTGGGTATGATACAGACAGTAGCCAAGATTCTCGGATAAAGGAAGCAGCTCTAATGGCAGCAATAAAAGCCGAAACCGAGGTTGGAAACCTATGAGAGAAACATTAAATGTTGATAGTATTTTTAGTGAAAGTGAAAAAAGGCAGCAGAGTCCAAAGCATAAATCAAATATCAGTAACAAGTCTAAATGTAGCAAAGATCAGAGTTTTAACAATTGGCCGAAAGAGAATCCAAAGCAAAAGTGTTTAATGACTATATATGAAGATGAAATGAAGCAAGAAACGGGAAGCAGGAGTTCCCTTGAATTTAATGGAAAAGTAGCAGAGAAAAATAAAGCCCTCAGAGAAACTAAAGTTCATGGTGACAACTGGCAGATGCAAAGGACAGAGTCTGGATATGAAAGCAGTGATCATATCAGTAATGGCTCTGCTAATTTGGACTCGCCTATTATTGATGGAAATGGTACAGTGGTGGATATCAGTGGTGATAAAGAAACCTCATCTTTCAGGTAATACACAAATTATATAAATGATTTTTCCCCATCCATTGTCTCTTTAATTACTTGAAGGAACTTTCAAACATTGGGGTCAGTTAAATGAAAAGCAAAGAGCTTGAGCTCAGAGTAACCTGGGATATCACAGGTTACTTGATATTTCGAGTTTCTCTTTTAAGTAATTATTTCCTGATTCCCAAAATAACAACTGTTTATTTTGAAGAAATTTAGAAAGCAAAATGCATTGTCATTTGTCACTAAAAACTATTGATATATACTACAAGTTTTAAACCATAGATTTAAATTGGTATATCTGTCATTAAGCTCATTGCTTAATTCTTCAATCTGTTTAATGCTCATTATCCCATCTCTCCGGAGAAGGCAATGGCACCCCACTCCAGTACTCTTGCCTGGAAGATCCCATGGATGGAGGAGCCTGGTAGGCTGCAGTCTATGAGGTCACTAGGAGTCGGACACGACTGAGTGACTTGACTTTCACTTTTTACTTCCATGCATTGGAGAAGGAAACGGTAACCCACTCCAGTGTTCTTGCCTGGAGAATCCAGGGACGGGGTAGCCTGGTGGGCTGCCGTCTCTGGGGTCGCACAGAGTCGGACACAACTGAAGCGACTTAGCAGCAGCAGCAGCAGCAGCATCCCATCTCTCGGAGAGGGCAATGGCACCCCACTCCAGTACTCTTATCTGGAAAATCCCATGGACGGAGGAGCCTGGAAGGCTGCAGTCCATGGGGTCGCTGAGAGTTGGACACGACTCAGTGACTTCCTTTCAGTTTTCACTTTCATGCATTGGAGAAGGAAATGGCAGCCCACTCCAGTGTTCTTGCCTGGAGAATCCCAGGGATGGCGGAGCCTGGTGGGCTGCTGTCTACGGGGTCGCACAGAGTCGGATATGACTGAAGCGACTTAGCAGCAGCATCCCATCTCTAACATCTGTAACTCAGAGCTAGGGTTATTTTCTTCTGTCATAACCCAGTTCCACGAAGGAGATATTTTTCCTTTTAGCAAATATTAAAGAATACAGCCAAGTAATTAAGTTTGTGTTCAATTAATTCTTAATTCTGAAAACATTTATTATATTACTATTGGCAGTCTACTTCCACATCTCTGTGTATCCTCTAAAATATGTCCACAGCTTAGTTCCGTTAACCCACTATGTCTTCCCTTAATCAGTCTAAAACATCTTAATTTGATATTAGCTGGTATTTTATCACATTGATTATTGAAAAGCCAGATTTGCAAAAAAAGACTGCCCATGTTTTACTAGAATAATCATTATAATGAAGACTTAGGGAAGTTATTTTATTTGGCAGGGTAATTTCATACTTCTTAAGGTATTAGAAAGATCAGGACTTTGTAACCAGATAGGCTTCAGTTCAGTTCACTTCAGTCGCTCAGTCGTGTCTGACTCTTTGCGACCCCATGAATCACAGCACGCCAGGCCTCCCTGTCCATCACCAACTCCCGGAGTTCACCCAGACTCATGTGCATCGAGTTGGTAATGCCGTCTAGCCATCTCATCCTCTGTCTTCCCCTTCTCCTCCTGCCCCCAATCCCTCCCAGCATCAGGTCTTTTCCAATTTGTCAGCTCTCCGCATGAGGTGGCCAAAGTATTGGAGTGTTTCAGCCTCAGCATCAGTCCTTCCAAAGAACAAGTGAAGTCGCTCAGTCGTGTCTGACTCTTTGCGACCCCATGGACTGTAGCCTCGCAGGCTCCTCTGTCCATGGGATTTTCCAGGCAAGAGTACTGGAGTGGATTGCCATTTCCTTCTCCAGAGGATCTTCCCGACCCAGGAATCAAACCCTGGTCTCCCGCATTGCAGGCAGACGCTTTACCGTCTGAGCCACCAGGGAAGTCCACCCAGGACTGATCTCCTTCAGAATGGACTGGTTGGACCTCCTTGCAGTCCAAGGGACTCTCAAGAGTTTTTTCCAACAACACAGTTCAAAAGAATCAATTCTTCGGCACTCAGCCTTCTTCACAGTCCAACTCTCACATCCATATATGACTGCTGGAAAAATCATAGACTTGATTAGACAGACCTTTGTTGGCAAAGTAATGTCTCTGCTTTTGAATATGTTATCTAGGTTGGTCATAACTTTCCTTCCAAAGAGTAAGCGTCTTTTAATTTCATGGCTGCAATCACCATCTGCAGTGATTTTGGAGCCCCAAAAACAGTCTGACACTTTTTCCACTGTTTCCCCATCTATGTCCCATGAAGTGATGGGACCAGATGCCATGATCTTCGTTTTCTGAATGTTGAGCTTTAAGCCAACTTTTTCACTCTCCTCTTTCATTTTCATTAAGAGTCTTTTTAGTTTCTCTTCACTTTCTGCCATAAGGGTGGTGTCATCTGCATATCTGAGATTATTGATATTTCTCCCAGCCGTCTTGATTCTACCTTGTGCTTCTTTTATTTAAGTTACTGAACAAATTAATTTGACTGTCACAGCCTTAATCTGTGAGATGAGGATAATAACTGTTGTAAAGTGAGAATATTAACTACTTTTAAGTATTGTTGTGAGATGTAATTAATCCCCTAGAGCAGCATAATTGTTTAACAAATGTTTCCTTTATTTTTCTTAGGGTAAGTAAATAATAATCCATGATAGCTAATATGTTTGGTGTTTTATTTTATTTTCTAGTGATCAGATTAAGACAAACAACCTAAACATAGAACGTGTGAACTATAACTCTCAACAGAGCAAAAATCACTTCGAAGGTAAAATTTTTATTTAAATATATTGTAATAGTAGCAGTAAAAAGTAAATCATGATATTAAGAGTAAAGTAGCTGAAAACAGTCCTTCTACAGATGAGTTGTTGAGTAATGAGGATGGAAGTTGGGAGAGTTTATGCTTGAAGTCTTAAAGGATGCAAATAGCTACTTCAGGAAGTAGGAATAAAGGCAAGTGTGTCAGCCAGGCTAGGCTAGATTCTGGGCTCTGCAGTGGTAGCAACCTGAAAATCTCAATGTCTTAACACAAGATTGTTTCTTGCTCACAACACATGTCCAGTGGAGGTCAGCATGATATCTCTTCTTGTGATGTCTCAGGGCCCGAGACACATGGTACCCACATCTCCACCAGTGTTTCTCTAATTGTTGTAGTATTGCGGGAGAGGGTGGTGAAGGGGACAGGCAGTCACGTGTGAGCGCTTAAACTGTCAACCCAGAAGCCATCCAGGCGGTTCCGCTCACATCTCACTGGCCAAGCAAGTCTTCACAGTCAAGCTAATATTAGAGGGTGGAAAAGGGTGGTTTACCAGTGCGTTCAGTCTGTATGAACAGTCCTGATGTCTGCCACATGCATTAAGGATAGACAGAAAACCTGATAAACAGCCTGTTGGAAAAGTTCAGTTTGGAAGCAGTAAATGTGTAATGGTGTGACATTATTATAGGTGATTTGTTAGCAACATACAGCAGCTCAGAAGCAAAGAAAATTGGATGTTTGAATGTGTATAGAATTTGGGATTGTTACTGAGAGGTTATACCTGAAGAATTTGGGAAATGGGGTTCAAGGAAAATGATGAACAAGGGGATTATAGAGATTGCAGTCAAAGACATTGTCTTCAGATTTTAGAATTCAGAGGATTAGAAGGGATATAATTTTTACAATGAAAAACAGCCATGATGAACACATTTTAAAGTTTGTTTTTAGTCTTTATCTTCCTTAAGGCTTTTATGGAGATTATTTTTCAGTTTGCAGATGTTAAATATGATTAAATGTTTTAAGTATTTTGTTTTCTTCAGATGGTATAATATCAGTAGGAAGCACTTATATTAAGGAAATAACCTTCCTTTCCCATATAAAATGTCTCGCCTGTTTTAAAAATCTGATAAAAGTCTGGTAACAAAGTATTACAGGAAACAGTAAGGGGTTGGCCAAGAAATCAACAGCCAAAGTCAGTAAAAACTGAACAATAATTGCAAGTTCAGTGCTCTCTACAAAATGATGCTTGCTTCCTGACATTAATAAAAACACAGGGTCATAGAAATGTTGATGGTTCAGAGTGCATTGCTATAAGAACTCTGTAGTGGATTTCCCTATTTAATATGAAAGAGTATATATGTAGTCCACTTAAAAATATTCTTTTTAATTATAAAATACATAACAAAACTTGTCATTCTAATCATTTTTAAATAAAGATTGCGTGATAATAACTACATTCTCATTGTTTTGCCACCATCGCTGGCATCTATCTCCATAATTCTTTCACCTTCTCAAATTGAACTCTATCCCATTAAACAACTCCCCATTTCCTCCTCCCTCCAGCCCCTGGCAACTGCTCTTCTACTTTCTGGCTCTTCGAATTTGACTACTGTGAAAAGTGAAGTCACTCAGTCGTATCCGACTCTTTGTGACCCCATGGACTGTAGCTACCAGGCTCCTCTAGTCCATGGGATTTTCCAGGCAATAGTACTGGAGTGGATTGCCATTTCCTTCTCCAAGGGATCTTCCTGACCCAGGGATTGAACCCGGCTCTCCTGCATTATAGACAGACACTTTACCGTCTGAGCCACCTACTGGAGATACCTCATATAAGTGAAATTATACAGTATTTATCTTTTTACAGCTGGCTTATTTCATTCGTTAATGGGCTTCCCTCATAACTCAGTTGGTAAAGAATCTGCCTCAATGCAGGAGACCCTGGTTCAGTTCTTGGGTTTGGGAAGATCCCCTGGAGAAGGGATAGGCTACCCACTCCAGTATTCTTGGGCTTCCCTTGTAGCTCAGCTGGTAAAGAATCTGCCTGCAATGCAGGAGACCTGGGTGCGATCCCTGGGTTGGGAAGATCCCTTGGAGAAGGGAACAGCTACCCACTCCAGTATTCTGGCCTGGAGAATTCCAGGGACTATATACAGCCCATGGGATTGCAAAGAGTCAGACACAACTGAGCGACTTTCACTGTTTTGTTTAGCACAGTGTCTTCACAGTTCCTCTGTGTATCAGAATTCCACTCCGTTTTTAGGCTGAATAACATTACATTATATGATGTAACACATATTTTTGTTTGTCCACATTTGGGTTGGTTCTGCCTTTTGGGTATTGTATGAAATGTTCCTATTTATATGGATACCTGAAATCCCTGCTTTTGGTTCTTTTCAGTATATACCCAGAAGTGCAATTGCTGAATCCTTTGGCAATTTTATGTTTAATTTTTTGAGGAAACACTACACTATTTTCCATAGCAGCTGCGGCATTTTACTTTTCCACTAGCAGTGCACAAAGGTTCCAGTTTCTCCACTTCCTCACCAGTACTTGTTATTTTCTTTTCTTTTTTAATAATTGCCATCTTAGTGGGTATGAGGTGGTATCTTTTTGTGGTTTTATGTAACCCACCTTTTATTTAACTACATTAATTGTATTACATTACAAATATTATTTCTTATTTAATAAACTTCAAAACTTCTTTAAGTTCTTTAAGCTAGTTTTTGCTTGTGTGCACGCATGCTAAGTCACTTCAGTCATGTCTGACTCTTTGTGATCCGATGGACTGTAGCCCACCAGGCCCCACTGTCCATGGGATTCTCCAGGCGAGAATACTCAAGTGGGTTGCCAGGCCCTCCTCCAGGGGATCTTCTAGACCCAGGGATTAAACCCACATTTCTTAATACTCCTGCATTGGCAGGCTTTTTTTTTTTTTTTTTTTTTACCACTAGCACCATCTGGGAAGCCCAGTCTTTGCTTAGGGAACCTTTTTTGCATACCTTATGGTATCCGTGTGTGTGTTCCCCTCCCATAGTTTATGATTGCCAACGTGTTAAAGTGGGTATGGCAGTTTATTTCCGAAGCTAAAAGGTTACCCTGTGTGGATTTTTTTTTCCCCCAGTAAAGCACAATTTAATTTTTTGTGGCATGGTATCATTTTCTTGGATTTCTCCTAATTCTTATTTATAAAATGGGACACACGTACATTATTGACCTGAAAAATCACTTTATCCATGGATAAAAGACTTTCACAAAGTTAAAGAACCTTAGAAAAAAAATTTTAATTTCTATATTGTTTGACATTTAAGTCAGCTTTTAATATTAGTCTGTATAAGTTTATGTACTAGTAGAGAACTTAAAATCTAAAGTAATGCCATTGTAGTTATTTCACTGATAATTTTTCACTGATAGAGATACTATATAGCCTGTTGTATTTATGGGTTCTGTTGCAAATAGAAAAAAATACTTATATTGCCTAAAGCTATTATTTGGAAACACTGTTGAAATTCCACAATGCCATTTAGATTATTTTAGCTCCTGTATTAAAAATGGGTCACTAATGGGGATAATTTCAAATGACTTAAATTGCATTTAAAACAGAAGAAATTACATGTTCAAAAGTACATGGTCAGAAGATACCACATATTGGACAAATACAGGTAACTTGTTATATACAAGGCTGAAATGTATCCATGGAAATTCTGAGATGATGGATAGAGGCTAGAGAGAAGCCAAATCATGATGAAACTTTTATGCTATTTTTAAATCCTAAGAAGTAGAAAGGCACCAAAGGACAAGGAGAGTAGTGTACTCCAATTTGCATTTTAGAAAAGACTTTAGTGGCTGTGTAGCAATGGCTACCCACTCCAGTACTCTTGCCTGGAAAACCCCATGGATGGAGGAGCCTCTACTAGGCTGCCAGTCCATGGGGTCGCAAAGAGTCGGACTCGACTGAGCGACTTCACTTTACTTTTCACTTTCATGCCTTGGAGAAGGAAATGGCAACCCACTCCAGTGTTCTTGCCTGGAGAATCCCAGGGATGGCGGAGCCTGATGGGTTGCCGTCTATGGGGTCACACAGAGTCAGACATGACTGAAGTGACTTAGCAGCAGCAGAGGGTGAATTTAGAGCAGTGGGAGAAAAATTAGATACAGAGTTTAATAGCTTAGGGGAGAAATGATGAGTGCATAAACTAAGGCTGTATCTATATCAAGAAAGAAGATTTCAGAGATTATAAGAATATGTGGACAGTGGAGTCAGGTTCTATGACAGACGTACACAGTGCGGGAAAAGTAGGAAGTGAGGAGTAGCCATATTGGGTCTTCAGTTCAGTTCAGTTGCTCAGCAGTGTCCGACTCTTTGCGACCCCATGAATCGCAGCACGCCAGGCCTCCCTGTCTATCACCATCTCCCGGAGTTCACTCAGACTCACCTTCATCGAGTCTGTGATGCCATCCAGCCATCTCATCCTCGGTTGTCCCCTTCTCCTCCTGCCCCCAATCCCTCCCAGCATCAGGGTCTTTTCCAATGAGTCAACTCTTTGCATGAGGTGGCCAAAGTACTGGAGCTTCAGCTTTAGCATCATTCCTTCCAAAGAAATCCCAGGGTTGATTTCCTTCAGAATGGACTGGTTGAATCTCCTTGCAGTCCAAGGGACTCTCAAGAGTCTTCTCCAATACCACAGTTCAAAAGCATCAATTCTTCGGCACTCAGCCTTCTTCACAGTCCAACTCTCACACCCATATATGACCACAGGAAAAGCCATAGCCTTGACTAGACAGACCTTAGGTGGCAAAGTAATGTCTCTGCTTTTGAATATACTCTCTAGGTTGGTCATAACTTTTCTTCCAAGGAACAAGCATCTTTTAATTTTATGGCTGCAGTCACCATCTGCAGTGATTTTGGAACCCGATTTGGGTCTTTACGTAAGTGGATTCACCATTTACCAATTGGAGGAATATAGGAAGAGACAAATTTGGGGGGTGAGAGACTCGGTCGCTCAGTTGTGTCTGACTCTTTGTGACTGCATGGACTGTAGCTCACCAGGCTTCTCTACTCATGGGATTTTTCAGGCAGGAATACTGGAGTGGGTTCCCATTTCCCAACCCAGGGATCGCACTTGTGTCTCTTATATCTCCTCCATTGGCAGGCAAATTCTTTACCACTGGGCCACCTGGGAAGCCCTCATATTTTGGAATCGAGTGGGGATATCAGGTTTAGTTTTGGATTTGTTTGGTTTGTCATTTTAGGTAAATAGATTAATTAGACAGTTATAAATGTCTGTAATGCAGGAAACATTATGTATTGGTAGCCATCAACATATATGAGAATTGAATGCCAGAGACGTGAACAACATCACTCAGGAAAACATGAGATGTCAGGGCATAAGGTAGATGAAGGAACATGGGGTTTGTTGACTAGAAGAGATGAGCTAAGGTAGAGCAAAGGAGCAAGTTTGGAAAAAAATGAGTAGTAACTGGAAAGTACTGGAAAATACAGCAGAGGAAATTATCACACGGAAACTAGGAAAATGGGGAGGTTCAAGAAGAAAAATGGTCACAGGTAAAGCAGAATAAGGATTAAAAACTGCTAGTTTGATTTAGCAGCTAATAAGGCATTAGTGACCTAGTGAAAGCAGTGTTAGAGCCACATTAGAATAGAACCAAGAATGTGATAGAACTGAAGTGTTTAGAAGTAAGGGGCCATGATGTTTGTAACTTATTCTCAAATGGTTCAGGGAAAAAAAAGGTAAAATGATAATAGGTGAATCTGAGTAAAGGATATACAGGTAGGTATTCTTTGTAGTAGTTTTAGTCTTTCAGCTTTTCTGAACTTTTTGAAGTTATCTTCCAACTAAAAGTTTTTCAGAAAAGATTACAGTAAATAAAAAAGCAGTAAATAGATGCATGCATCTGTCAAAATCCTTGCTGTGAATAGGAAAGAAGTGAAGTGAAAGTCTCTCAGTCGTGTCCGACTCTTTGCAACCCCATGGACTATACAGTCCATGGAATCTCCAGGGCAGAATACTGGAGTGGATTTGTTCCCTGCTCCAGGAGATCTTCCCAACCCAGGGATCAAACCCAGGTCTCCTGCATTGCAGACAGATTCTTTACCAGCTGAGCCACCAGGGAAACTAAAGGAGAAAAAGGAAACCAAGCGCTTAGTTTTGCATTTATGTTATAGAAGGTAAGGGACTGATGTTGTACAGAGGAGAAAGGTGTGAAAATTAAGAGTAGGACAGAACAGTAATTAATGGAAGAAGATCTCTGGAAGTAGAGTGAAAGTGAAACAGAGAAGGCTTTGAATTAAAGGAGTGGTAAATGGGAGAGATAAAGGTGAGTGTGGGTACCATTGAGTATGTATTATGTTAGATGAATCCTTTGAAGAAGTTCACACCTAATGGACTCTTTTCTCTGTGGAGTAAGGTTATCTACTGAAATAAATGTATGCTAAGATATTTACAGATTGTAAGTAACTAATCACAAAGGAATTATTAGGCCTTTCAAAAACTTTTGCCATTTACTTTGGAGTCTGTAATACTTAACCTCAGTTAATCATAGAAGTCAAGGTTGGTGAGTCTTGATCTTGCAAAGGACAAGAGTGAAAGGAGTTAATCAGTGGTCCAAAAAAATCTGTTAATCTCCTTAATTCTTATAGAAAAATCAGTACCTCCATTATGCTAAGTGAAATACACTATCCTTAATGTTATTAAATCTAAAATTAGTAAATGAAAAATATTTTAATCAAAAAGTATATTTGTATACATAAATTTGATTTTTTTCTCTTAAGATTTTTTTGCAAACTTCAGAGTATATTAATTTAAAATAAATACATTAGAAAGTATACATAAAGAATATATTTTAGAGGTACTTTTTAACAGTTGATTTTGTCTCTATGCATACTAAGTTTATTTTCTCTAGGAGCTTCACCGACAATGAGAAGTAGTTGCTGTGGCCCAGCATCATCAAATATTTCCATATTTTTAAAAACCATAAACTTTCAGTGTTGAAATTTAATTTGTAGCAAAATAGCATATTTGCTCTTTCTTTAAAGCAAAATACCAGTGAGAAAAGAAGACTCGTTGCTTTTTATTTCGTATTGTCCCCAAATTTAGTATCTGATCATAGACTGTTACATACTAAAGTATCTGTTCCTTTCGGCATGTAGTAAATTTAGCCAGAAATATTTATACAGTTAAAGTTTTGTGGGTTTTTTTTTCCCTAAAGTATTTAAATGTTAACTTTTTATTGTAAATCATATCATTAATTAGGTTATTGCTCTTGGATTTCTAGGGTTTGTAGTTGCAGTATTATTTTTTCAGTCTGAAATCCTCATACACAACAAGAGTGAGGATTATAGTGTCTAGAATAGCAGTTTGGTTTTCTTGTTATGTAAGTCTGTTTTAAACCAAAGTTGCCTTTTCAAATTAAGTAAATATATTTTGATTTCTTGACTGTTGGGCTTTAGGTTTGTTTGTATACAGTACCAAAATTAGCATTATTAATTAAAGCTCCTTGTGTTGAAGCTGAAATAGCTGCTTTGCCAAGTGTTAAAATCCAACTCTTAGATTTGCAAAGAACCTGGAGCCAAAATTCTTGGTAAAGACACATGGATGTCTGTGTCAGCAGAAGAGAAAAATAACACATCTATTTTTAAGTTAGTTGGAATTCTGAAGTCAGACCACTTGGTTGAATGCCTGCCAGTGATATTAAAATTTCAAGCATATTTATAAAACCTCTGCTGCCTCCTACTGCCCATTGTGTGGATACTTGAGAATTAAGTATTTAATTCATTTTGTATTTGTGAATATTAAACTTCAAGTTACAGATAAGCTAAGAAGTAAATAAACATTCTGTAGTTAAAACCACAGTGGATGGGAAATTATAACTTCAACTTAGAAATTTCTCAGACTTTAAAGAATGAAAAATAGTTAACATTCTTTCTGATACTACTTTTTTTTTTAGTCATAGAGTAGCTGTCAAAGAGAGAGGCTTAGATTGCTAAATTATGCAAGTCTTATAAATGTTGTTACATTTCTGTATATATTTTTTTAAAAACACATTTTTAAATATTACCACAGATATTAGCAGAAAGTCTTAATTATTGGAAAACTACAAAACTCATGGTGGTAAATACAGGTTTTTCAAAACTCGTGCTTTCATCCAAAAGCTTATCATTGGCAATAAATACTGCCAGTTGTTTTCCTGAAATGACAGGTTCACTTCTTTCAAGAAAATGTTATGTCAGATACTCAGTTCTGAATAACTGAAGTTGGTTGATTGTCTTTTCAAGTAAAAATGGTTTTAAACTGTAAAGATTAAGTGAAATAACTACTATCAACTTCTTAAAATTTGAGTAAGCAGTCAGTAAATGGTAGCTAGCTCATGGTGGAATGACATTTTACGTGTTATCATAATACCCTCTCACTCATTTTAATTCAGGTGATGTTCCTAATATTCCTGTGAAGCAGGTAAAATAAATAGTAGTATCTCATTAAAGGAAGAAACCTAGACTGTAAGGTGGTATAAGGTTTTAAAGTTGGTTTTAATATGAAATAACCATCCAATAAACAGTGAGTCCAAACTTCAACTTGTGTGCCTGTGCTAAGTCACTTCAGTTGTGTCTGACTCTTTTTGACCCCATGGGCAGTAGCCCGCCAGGCCCTTCTGTCCATGGGATTCTCCAGGCAAGAATACTGGAGTGGGTTGCCATGCCCTCCTTCAGGGGGTCTTCCCCACTCAGGGATTGAATCTTAGTTCTCTTATATCTTCTGCATTGATTGGCAGGCAACTCAAGGCATCTATTTTCAAATGTAGGATCTTCCCACCCATTCATCAGTAAAGAGTAAACGGGAAACAGTTCCACATGACCCATCAAGAATAACACTTTTGGGGCATTGCTGACATTTTCATGTGTAATAAATGGAGGAAAGAACCATTAATTTTGTATAAAGGGTTCAGAAAAGGTATTATTTGAGCAAAGCCTTGAAGAACTAGTTTTTTTCTGTTAATTTGGAAGAGAATTACCTGTTTATAGAAAACCTTATGTAAATTGTGGAGAAGTATTGATTGCTGGGTAGGAAGATCTGCTGGAGAAGGGATAGGCTACCCACTCCAGTGTTCTTGGGCTTCCCTTGTGACTCAGCTGGTAAAGAATCCTCCTGCAATGCAGGAGACCTGGGTTTGATCCCTGGGTTGGGAAGATCCCCTGGAGAAGGGAAAGGCTACCCACTCCAGTATTCTGCCCTGGAGAATTTCATGGACTCTATAGTCCACGGGGTTGCAAAGAGTCAGACACAGCTGAGCAGCTTTCACTTCACTTATAGATGGAGTAAATTCTGAAAGATCACTTACATAATTTTGTTTTTCTCATTTTCCTCCTCAGGCTTTAAAAGAGAACTCAAGAACTTAGCTGTAGCCTCTAAAGCTCATGAGTTCCACCCAGAATCACACCTACAAATAAAAAATCCTTTGATAAAAAGGTAATCATAGCTGTTTGGAAATACTAGAATCTTCTAAATGCATGTATAATAGGGATTATCAGAAAGACATTCTTAGCTACCTGATAGGCACACATATTACCTTGAAAGTGTGGGTCTAGAGTGTTATGATGCATATTTTATTGGGAACCATTAAAAGGATGTAGACCTTAATGATGGGGGAATGTACAAAGTTCCTTGTACAATATATGATTGTTTTAATCCTCACAGCATTCTTTTGAGATAGATGGTATTTTACAAAAGAGAAAATTTGGGGTTTAGATTAAGTAATTTGCCCCAAGCCAATAGAGTCAAGATTTCAGTAGAGTTCTAATCTACTTGGCAGAGCCTCAACTCTTTTCATCTTTGTACTGTAATTGAATTTCATGCAAGTCACAGGAGAAAATAATCACATGAAGATAAATAATTTGTAATGTGATACTATTTCTGTTCATCTTGGATATTATTAAGTAGTCTGATTATTTTTAATTAGTATCCTATCCTTATAGCATTATAAATAAAAGTACTGTTATTGCTATAAACATTGTAATGTTGGTTGGGAAGTGTTTTAGAGTATTGAATTATTTGCTAATAAACAGTTTCCTTAAGTCTATGCTATTATTATAACAATAAATGTAATTTCAGTGTTTGTAACTTGAAACTTTTTGAGGGGGGTCATACTACAGTTTGTGGGATCTTAGTTCCCCAACCAGGGATTGAACCCTGGGCCCAGGCATGAAAGCACCGAGTCCTAATGACTGGCCCACCAGGGATTTCCTGGAAATTTGCTTTTTTAAAAAAATTACACTTCTAATTATTATAAATCTAATATTGGTAATGATGTTTCTGGTAAACATTTATGTATTCTAGCATAAAGGTTTTAGATTCAGAGAGTGTAAATTGTTAATGGTTGTAATTGTTAATGATTTCCTTTTCTGTTATACCAATAACATAAACACTATATTGGGAAGTTAAACAATGGGACAAGTGTTTTTCTTATCCCTCCAGTTTTGCATATTTGTGTATGGTGTTTGAGCTTTGTTTTTATTTTTCAGGTCACATATACATGAAACCAATGGAAAGACACTGCCTTCATCCAGTCCAGAAATACTCAAGGACCACACAGTCAGAGAGCATACCCACCAGTCAGATGAACAGGAACTTGAAAAATCAAGTGAACCCACGTTTTCTGAGTGGCTTAATAAAGAAAAGTCTGAGAGAACAGGTTTGCTTTTTCACATTGATGATAACTCTGGTTCTGGAAAGAGAGTGAACCGTAATGAAACAGTCTTACCATCTTCATCATGGTCTTCACACATGAGAACTGTGGGGTCAAAGCCAGAAACTGCTCCCCTCATCCAGCAGCAAAATATGATGGAACGATGTTACTCTGAGAACTCTCTACCCAGGGAACATCTGGTTCAGTCAACCTGTATATCTGACACTTGTCAGATGCCAAAACTTGTTTGCCAGATTGCACCACCCCCTCTGCCACCAAAGAAATACGCTATGACCAGTGTGCCACAGTCAGAGAAAAATGATTCTACTCCTGATGTCAAAGTGACAGAGATGACTAAGACTAACTCTTCTAGTCTTCCGAAACACAGTCTAAGTACAGCCTCAGAGCCAGGCATAGACATGAGCCATATGTGAACGATGAAAGATTCAAGGATACATTTCAAGCAAAAGAGTATGTCGGCAACACATCAAACACCCCATCCAGCTCTTCAACTAAAGATTTTCAGGCAGACTCAGGTGCAGCTGTTGGTGCTTTCTGCCAGCCAGAAACAGACTCTAGTTCTACATGTCCAAATGAGACAGTTTCATTAACTACCTATTTTTCGGTTGATAACTGCATGACTGATACATATAGATTGAAATACCATCAAAGGCCCAAGCTTTGCTTTCCAGAGAGCAGTGGCTTTTGTAATGATAGTTCACTGTCTCAGAATGAGAGAGAGCTAGGACCTGTGTTACACAGTAGTTTTGGTTCAAACTGCCCTTCTGAGCAAAAACATAAACCTGGTACTCACTGTAATAGATAAGTGATGACTCTGGTGGGCTTTTCCTTCTCAGAAACCATTTAAGAATCAACTGACCAAACCTAGTGCTGTATGAAATTAAAACCATGGCATTATTAGTCATTAATCACTCTAACTTTCTATACAGATCTTTTATCTTGTGAAAATCAACTTATTGGGTATTTTGGAAATTCCCTCTGAATAGCCTTGGCATGCCTCAAAAAATAGAAAATCAGGGTGTGTCCAGAAAGTCA
Source organism: Aepyceros melampus (assembly GCA_006408695.1). Lineage (NCBI taxonomy): Eukaryota > Metazoa > Chordata > Mammalia > Artiodactyla > Bovidae > Aepyceros > Aepyceros melampus. Next base: position 131,141 of record SJXQ01008054.1, on the reverse strand, counting down.
TTTTTCACATGCTGCAGTTGAGTAAAAATGTAATTTGACCCTTTGTTTTTTGACTGGTAGACCCGTAATTATTAAACTAAGCAGTACTCATATGTAGACTGGTTAACTGTGCTCACTGAAAGATAGCAGATGGCAGGTAGTTTGCATAGTCCAAGTAGTATTTGCTTTGTGAGGAAGCACTTTCTAATGGGTAGCCAAAAGAAGGCTTCACTCATTTGCTTTTGACTTCTGTGATAGTCTACTACAGATGATTCCTTAAGTGTCTTAAAAAAAAAATCAACCTATGAAATTGATAGCGTTTCAGGAAAAAAGCCTTAATGGTAAAGCAATTTTTAATTAAATTCTCAAGATCAGAAGAGACTTAATTTTGCTCCTAGAATTTTTACCTTCGAATATCCTTTGTTGTGTGTATTTATAAACATTACTTCAGTCGTGTAAGCTAAAAATAATTAAAATACTTCACTTTAGTATATTTATTTGTTACTATTTTTCTAGTTTTATATGAAATATGAAAGGTTTTTATTTTAGTTTGGTTTACTTTGGGCTGCTAGTAACCAGTGTTAGGGATTAACCTAAAGCCTTTTTTTTTAAGAATATCACTGTGACTGGCTAAATTTTCCATAGTACCTATTTGTAGATTGTCAGCCCATTTTAATGATATTCAGTCTTGAATCTGAAAATCATTCTGGGTTTCCAGATTAAATATTTGCCATTCATATAGGTTTAATTTTAATGAAATGCATTAAATTGAGCATCCTTCCCTTTTTTCTACTCTAAACAAATAATAATTTCCCCCACCTACTTTCACAGAGGCTTTCTTTAAAAAAAAAAAGTGTTCCATTTTTATCATTACAAGTGGAAATAAGTACTTTAATTGCCTTATTTCATAGTTGTCATTTAATTTTGTACTAAAGTGGTAAACTAATTGTGGTTTAGAATAGTTTTATATTGTCCATGCTAGAGAACTGAGAATTTGCATAAATTTTATATATAAAACATAATTCTGTAAATTAGTAAATTCAGTATTTTGACCAGTTCTATAGATTGTTAAAGTATTCCAAAATGTTAATGATTAAAACTGAGTAATTCTAGATAAGTAGAAAACAATTGCATGTACAAGTCTAAGCTCACCCAGTTATCAGATCTTGATCAAATTTTGTCTTCCACCTAGAGGAGTTTCTAACTGTAACAGTAGGTGATTATTGTTTTATATTCTCTTAATGTAGAAATACTTGAATATCAACTAAGTACAATTTTATCTAAGAAAGCTTTTTTTAACATAGCTTTTAGTATGGAAGTTTTGTAAATATTGTAAAGTTTGTAAAATTGTACTTGAAATGTCAGTGTATTTAATTACTGCTTTTATAATATTGTAAAATACTAGAAAAATGAGCTTCAAGTATTTTTAATAATTTCAAAAACTTTGTGTAGTTTATGTCCAGTTGAAAATGTATTATTTGAAACATTTAAACTGATTTCTGATACTTAACAACAATCTCATAGGTTTGTATGAAGTTTAACTCACGATCGAGTTGCAGACATCACCCAGAAATGTCTGATTCTGGGGCTTTTTAAAGTACTGCTGTCCAGTTAAAACCTCCTGCATTATACTGTAGTACTAACAGACTAGAAACCGACTGTTTGTTTTTGTTGACATAACACTCCAAATATAGAAAGAATATGTATTTACTAATAATCATTCATACGTGAAGTTTTTATTTCTAGGGTGACTTTATTTTTATACATGTTTTCTTGTGGCTATAAGATTACGATAACTTTCAAAATAACACAACCAACAGCTGTAGTGTTCAAAATACTTCAGAGTATTTTTATGTGAAGTCAGTTTCTTCTGGTTCAAAATTTTGGAGGGGGGTAAACTGATTTTTAATATGGATGAAAAACTGTTGATTCCTCTCTCATCCCTGTGAATTATGTATTTTATGGGAAACGTAGGTCAATTTAAAGTTCAGGGGTGAACTTGGAGTATCACTGATCAAAAAAATTTATCACAGGAGACTCTTAAGAGTTCAACTCCAGCGAGATCTAAAGGAGAGTTCCCACAGGAGCTGATAAACTTCTTTAAAGAGTCAGAGAGTCAATATAATAACCTAGGCCTTGTGCACCCTAAGACCTCTGTAACAGCCACTCAATTCTGCCAGGGTAGTGTGAAAACAGCCAAAACGTAACATTTACATAACAATATGCTAATGAGTAGGCTTGTCTCTGCTCCAGTAAAACTTTAGCAGCATTGAAGCATGGATTTCACATCATTTCCACTTCATGAAATAGTCTGTTTTTTTCTCAATCATTTTAAGATGTAAAAATCATTCTTAGCTCACAGGCAGAGGCAAATGGGCCAGATTTGGGTAGTTTGGTGACCCTATCCCTAGAGCATAACATCTACATTAAATGCCGTCACTAAATAATTTTGTAGATCTGAGTGTATCCCCATGCCATTTAGGAACTAGGTATATGGAGCACTTTACATCCTAAAAATTTCAGGTTAACAGACTTCTAAAGACTTCACCACAGTTACTCATTAGCCAATTGATTTCAAATGGTTAAAACAATCATTTCACTTAAACTGTGAAATTTACAAAGGAATTGATCAGACTAAAATCACTTTGATTTTATTCTTTTGTTGTCTTTACCAAGTTTGCCAAATTGTTCCTGGTGTCTCATTTACCCAGTTCAAAAGCTTACAAGTACACTATATTATCTGAGATGGCACAGTGGTAGGCACAATTTCATCTGTAAGGACATTGAAATATTCAAGAGTTGTGGTAGTAGGCTGATTTTAGGCTCAGAAAGGTGGTATGGATTATAAATCTGTGTGTGTGACCTAACATACAAGTAATTAGTTAAAACGAAAGCAAATCACATCTAATTTATCTGTGTAATAAACATTTACTGGACAAAATTATTAGCAAGCAGCACAGAAACTATTCATACAGTCTGTTCAGTAACCTCAATGAAATCCCAGTTCTGTGTTTGTCTAGATGCTTCAAGCCTAAAATGTTCTCTTCAGGCAGATTTACTAGGTTCTCTGATGGCATAACTGTTAACCTCACAGTTGGCATTAGGCTAAAGTCCTCCAAAATCAATCCCAGATTTCACACTAACCTAAACGCCATTCTAAAAAAGTAGAGGATGGTGAGTTTACCAGCCCTAAACCTTGTTTCTAAGGGAACTGAAAAACATTTAGGCGATTCCAGTATATAAGTATCACTAATTTCAAGGAAAGCCCATTTCTAATATCTGTTATACATACAATAGGAATAGCTTCTGAAGGGCTTATAGTAGCTGCTTTGGGAGTGTGACCTTTTTGATTAAATACTAGCTGATCACTCTTCGAAATAAAATTATTAACATATTTAGATAAAGAATGTAAACTCCATGAAGGCAAGGATTTTTGTTTTGTTCAGTGTTGTACCTGGCCCACAGTGCTCAAATATTGCTCAATGAGTAAATATGGTGACTTTGCTGAAGTATTAAAAGTTACAGACATTATAATAAACATGTTTTGGCCACAAGCATTCTTAATGCAAACCTAATAAAAATTAGGTTTGAAACACACAGCTGTGTTTCACTGAGTTCAAGAGCTTAAAAGTGAGGGGAAGCATCCAGGTAAAAATGACATGCCTTCTAGCCTTCCACCACTGGATACAATATACTTTCTCTTAAAATTATACCAACCTAGCAACCATAACAGAGGCCCACTTAAAAATTAAACTGGCATTTGCAGCAAATATATTGTGGGCCTGGACTTTCTTATATAGCTTTTACTCCTTTTTTCCCCAAGTTCTTCCCTTGCTTTTGAATAATTTGTTTTTAAATATTTCACATTATTTTACTGTATTATTTGCATCATACTACACTCTGGCCAGCTTTTAAAATATTAAAGAGAAAAACAATGTATTTATTAATGACTATAATAAATCTCATGTAAAATACTTTTTATATTCAGCCTCTATAAAGCCATCAGACAATTTGAAAAAAAATTTTAAAACATGAATCAAAGTCAAGTTTCACGAACTTAGCTATGAGTGGGTGAGATCATTACCCATTTAATACCTCTTCGCCCACCCCACCCCTCCCACAGATAACAACAGAATGTGTAAAATGAAATGAGGGTCCCTTCGAGTTTGAAATCCTTCTGTGCACAGTCCCGTCATCTTTGTTGAAGAGGTCTGTAGTCATCTTCAGGAATGCACTCCAGTAGCCAGAATTCTTTAGGTATCAGGCAAACCATTCTGGAAAAACAAACATATGTCAACAATGTTTCCTTTCTCTTCCCCCTTTAAATACCTTACGTAAACTTCTGAAAATCTTTTTTTTTTTGCATATAAAATAATGCTTTATTTTTATTGGAGTATAGTTAACATAAATTATACTAGTTCCATGTTACAACACAGTAATATCACATTACATACACTACAAATTCAGCACCACAATAAGTCTAGCAAACATCTGTCATCTACAAAGTATCTGAAATGTTATTGACAGTATTCGTAATATTGTACATTATAACCTATGACTTATTTATTTTAAACTGGAATTTTGTACCTGAATCTTTTTGTCTTTTTTTCCCTGAACCCTGTCACACAGTGATCACCGCTGTCTCTTGTGGCCACCACCAGTTTGTTCTCTGCATCTATGAGTCTGTTCCTGTTCAATTTGTTCATTTGTTTTGTTTTTGAAGATGTCACATATAAGTGCTGTTGTTGTTTAGTCACTAATTTGTGTCCCACTCTTTTGTGACTCCATGGACTACGCAGCCTGCCTCCTCTGTCCATGGGATTTCCCAGGCAAGAATACTGGTGTGGTTGCCATTGCCTTCTCCAAGGAACTTCTGAAAATCTTGATCATCTTAGTTGTTTGCTTATTCCTAAATGATTTACATATTGATAAGAGCAAAAAGTATCCTCAAAAGCTACCGCACGATTGCACTCATCTCACACACTAGCTAAGTAATGCTCAAAATTCTCCCAAGCCAGGCTGCAACAGTATGTGAACCATGAACTTCCAGATGTTCAAGCTGGTTTCAGAAAAGGCAGAGGAACCAGAGATCAAATTGCCAACATCCACTGGATCATTGAAAAAGCAAGGGAGTTCCAGAAACACATCTATTTCTGCTTTATTGACTATGCCAAAGCCTTTGACTCTGTGGATCCCAATATACTGTGGAAAATTCTGCAAGAGATGGGAATACCAGACGACCTGACCTGCCTCTTGAGAAATGTGTATGCAGGTCAGGAAGCAAGTTAGAACTGGACATGGAACAACAGACTGGTTCCAAATAGGAAAAGGAGTACGTCAAGGATGTATACTGTCACCCTGCTTATTTAACTTCTATGCAGAGTACATCATGAGAAACGCTGGGCTGGATGAAGCACAAGCTGGAATCAAGATTGCCGGGAGAAATACCAATAATCTCAGATATGCAGATGACACCACCCTTATGGCAGAAAGTGAAGAGCCTCTTGATGAAAGTGAAAGAGAGAGTGAAAAAGTTGGCTTAAAACTCAACATTCAGAAAACTAAGATCATGGCATCCGGTCCCATCACTTCATAGTAAACACATGGGGAAACAATGGAAACTGACAGACACTTATTTTTTGGGGCTCCAAAATCAATGCAGATGGTGACTGCAGCCATGAGATTAAAAGACGCTCCTTCGAAGAAAAGTTATGACCAACCTAGACAGCATATTAAAAAGCAGAGACATTACTTTGCCAACAAAGGTGCATCTAGTCAAAGCTATGGTATTTCCAGTAGTCATGCATGGATGTGAGAGTTGGACTATAAAGAAAGCTGAGCGCAGAAGAATTGATGCTGTTGAACTGTGGTGCTGGAGAAGACTCTTGAGAGTCCCTTGGACTGCGAGGAGATCCAACCAGTCCATCCCAAAGGAAATCAGTCCCGAATATTCATTGGAAGGACTAATGCTGAAGCTGAAACTTCAATACCTTGGCCACCTGATGCAAAGAACTGACTCACTGGAAAAGACTCTGATGCTGGGAAAGATTGAAGGCGGGACGAGAAGGGGATGACAGAGGATGAGACGGCTGGATGGCATCATCGACTCAATGGATATGAATTTGAGTAAACTCTGGTAGTTGGTGATGGACAGGAAGGCCTGGCCTGCTGCAGTCCATGGGGTCGCAAAGAGTCAGACGTGACTGAGAGACTGAACTGGATTCCTTGTTAAGTCTTCCATTTTCTACCCAGAGCTACAAATTTAGACTTTAAAAAAAAATCACTATATTTGAAGTAACACCAAAAATTAGGAGGAAAGATTTTCCTTTACAAGTGACTCAATGGAGGGTTTTATAGAAATACTCATCTCCCATTTGTCCCATTGAGCCCTCTGCCATACCATTCAAGAAATACAAGAATCACTGACAATGGCGCTTCAGGTACAGTGAGTTTATGCCCAGATCTTGGCCAACATTGGGGACTAGGGTGAGAGAAGACAATTACCTTTTAGGGAGTGCAAATTCAATAACAAGATTGAGAAGATAGCTTAAGAGTGAGTCAACAATTAGCCTGAAGTCCAAGAGAGCTGTTTAATAACTAAATGAGCTGCAATGCTTTCCTCCAGCCCAGGGCTTGTCTTCTGAATTTGTCCCTTATCATCTCAGTCCTGTGTCCCTCTTGTCTAAGTTCCCTCCCTTTACCCTCTGCCAAAACTGTCTTTTCAGAGTGAGTGGCAATGAAAATGGAGAGCATGTATTTCCCAAGAGGTATCTAAGGAATTTTGTGACTTACCAACTGTTGTTTTGGAGTTTGTGGATGTGTATTAAAAAAAAAAAAAAAAGTCAGTCAAAAACAGTCCTAGGCTTCTGGGAGGAGGATTAGATAAAGTTAACATTTTTTGAAATGGGAACACTTAATGGATAAGAAATTAGGAACTGAAGTTTTGGACCTATTTTAGATACCCTGCTCACGGTCAAACTGTTGTATAGTAGCCCAACAGCTTTGGGCTTCCCAGGTGGCTCAGAGTAAAGAATTTCCCTGCCAAGCAGGAGATGCGGGTTCCATCCCTAGTTGGGGAAGATCCTCTGGAGAAGGAAATAGCAATCTACTCCAGTCAATGGAGAATCCCATTGACAGGGAGCCTGATGGGCTACAGTCCATGGGGCTGCAAAGAGTCGGACACGACTTAGTGACTAAATAACAACAATGAGCTTTAGCTGAGTGCTTACTGCTGCAAAGCAATATGCAAACATCTCTTTGAGATAAGTCAGCGATTTATCTAAAACACCAAACCCCTATGACCAGGTTACTATCGGTCCCTATAAATGAAACTAGCTACAAAGCTCCAAAAAGTCAAATAACTTATCCAGTTTCTTCATGGTAGTGCAGGAACTCAAACCCAGGCGGTTTCATTTCAAAACTAAACAAACAGAAAAAAATGTAAAGTCAAGTTGCCTCCACACTTCTGAACACCCTCAACTGAGGTGCCAAGGAAGCCATGAAGTCTAGTCTTCATTCCAACTGCCCGATTTACCCGACCCTGCCACTTTCGAAACACAGTTTCCTTCCTCTTGCCACCCACCTTCCCAAACTGGGGGGAAGGTTCCTAAGCCCCTCACCCTTCAGCGTTACATTCAGAGTACTCACCATGGCAAAAAATACACGAAGAAAAACAATATCACGTCGAAGAGGATGAAGAGCCAGAGATCCAACCAATAGGAGTGTTTGGGAGACAGGGCGGCCCCGGACTGGGACCGCACTTCGTGGTTTTGCTGCTGCCTCTCGGCTTCACCGAAGCCTCGCCGCTCTCGGGGGCCGTCCCGACCACCTTCTGAGGCCGCGTCCACCTCCATTTCGCGCCAGTAGCCGCACCAGAATCCGAGCACCTGAAATGCCTCAGATCCCGCACTTCCGCGTTCAGCTTGCGAAAAAGGGTTCCAACTCCAACCCCTTGCACATGCGCGTTTCCGCGCCTGGGAACCGGCGCGCGGCCTGTCCCTCCCAGTGCGCAGGCGCCGTCCGCTGCATTCGTGACTACGGGCAGGGAGCGCAGCTTCCGTCCGGAAGCGGAAGCAGAGAAGGCCCGGCAGCGCCCCGGATGGAAGCTGGCTTTTCAGGTTTCGTTAGGAGAGAGAACTCGGTGACTGGATCGGAAGTTACTCAGGTCCCGTTCCTGACAGGTGATGGATTCCACCTTGGAACAGCCCGTGGTCACCTCTCATCCCTTGTATTGCTTTTGCGTCCTTATGCCAAGGTTTTAAAAGGGCCTCCTCTAATGGGGTTTGTAGTTTTCCTAGCGTGTTACAGGGCTTCCCTTGTGGCTCAGAGGGTAAAGCGTCCGCCTACACTGCGGGAGACCGGGGTTCGAGCCCTGGGTCGGGAAGAACCTCTGGAGAAGGAAATGGCAACCCACTCCAGTACTCTTGCCTGGAAAGTCCCATGGACGGAGGAGCCCGGTAGGCTACAGTCCATGGGATCACAAAGAGTCGGACACGACTGAGCGACTTCACTACACTTCACTTATTTAATTCTTGAAACGGCTATAATGAGGTTGACATCATAAGTATGAGCGTGAGTTTCTAAGGGGTCAGTGAGCAAAACGTGAGAATTTCGTATGTATTTCAAAGGAGTGAATTTAAAAATAATACGAGGGTTTGGAAGTGTAATTCCCCCATGATATTAGAATGTTACCAGAAAGAAAACGGTTTAGCATTGTAGACAAGGAAAAATTCTCTTCTACGCTCTTTGGTTCTTCGGTTGGACTTAAGAATTAAACAGTGGATTGCCATTCCCTTCTCCAGGGGATCTTCCCGAGAAGGGAATGGCAATCCACTCCAGTACTCTTGCCTGGAGAATCCCATGGACTTTTCTGTCCATGGGGTCGCAAAGAGTCGGACATGACTGAGCGACTTCACTGAAGACAGGTTGACAAGAGAAAAGCACAGAAGTTTTTGTTTTCTCTTTCTTTTTTTAACGCGAACACGGAAATTTTCAGAGGAGAATTCCACAACTTGAGGAAATAATCAGGGCAGAAAGCTTAGAAAGGAAAAAGTCAGCGAGAATTCTGCTAGGAGGAATGTGGAGAAATGACTAGGAAGATAAGGGTTAGTTTAACAAGGTTTGTTTGTATGGGGATTTCTTGGTCCAATTTTTCATCTCTGGTGATAAAAAAATGTTCTTCCTGCTAGTATAGGGAGGACATCTTTTACATGGGGATTTTATCTTTCTGGAAGAACAAGGAAGGTCAGAGTGCCCTTCTTGTGTCAGGTTTTTCTCCATTGCCTTTAACTCAAAATACTCTGTATGCCAGAGTGGTATACTCTGAACTCCTTCATTTCCCTGTCTGAAATGACCCTAGAAGTAAAATCTGAGTCGGTAACTGTGAAAGAATTGGGTTAGCAACTGCGTGGCAAGAGATCTGCAGAGTGAGAGGAACATAGAATGAGAATGAATAAACAGAAAATAACAAACCTAAGCCCATTTCCCCACATTCCATGAAATCAGTCTCTTCTCTAGGAGTAGTTCAGTCCAATAGAATGGCTGAGCCTCATTTTTATCTGATGGAACATGTTTATCTTGTCTTCAAAAAGTGTAGGAAGTAAGTGTTGCCAGTCGTGTCTGACTCTTTTCGGTTCCCTGCCAGTCTCCTCTGTCTAAAGGGATTCTCCAGGCAAGAATACTGGAGTGAGTTGCCATTCCCTTCTCCACAGGCAAAAGGTATAGATTAGATACTGTTTGCCCCAAGTGATTTACATAGAAGCAGCATTCTTCACCAGTGATGGCACAAGCTCCTCCTCCTTGAGCTGTCAGTATGTCCAGGGCAAGGCAATTTTTTAGTCCAACAGAGGCTATTAACTTTTGATTGAAAGGCTTCCAACATTTGCATAGTAATATTGAAATCCTGTTGCTGTGGAAAGATTGAGAACTGCCTTTTCTAATTTATAAGTCCCAAAGACTAGGAAAAGGGATCTTAGTACTGAAAAGAACTTAGAATTGTGATAAACAAGCCAGTTTTCTATGATATATGGTCTGAGGTGTTTTATGTGACTCTCCTTTTATGAAAGTAGTGCTTTCATAAAAAGTAGTAGTGTTTTTATGAAAGTAGGGCTTTCCTTGTGGCTCAGCTGGTAAAGAATCCAACTGCAATGCAGGAGACCTGGGTTCAATCCCTGGGTTGGGAAGATCCCCTGGAGAAGGGAAAGGCTACCCACTCCAGTATTCTAGCCTAGAGAATTCTATGGACTGTATAGGCCATGGAGTCACAAAGAGTTGGATACAACTAAGGGACTTGCACTTTCACTTTAATGAACAAAGAAACCAGAGTTTATAATTGGGCTGGAATTTTAAGGTGACAGAGGGTATCGGGAATTCAAGTCCACATTGTTTTGCCCATCCAGATAGGAACTCTTTATACACCTTATCTCAAAAGACCAGCATTGTTCCTGGATAAGGTCAGAATGGAACTTGTGACCTATTAGTTGGGGTTTAGTGTGTCTTGTCACCTGTCATGTTGACATCTGTACTTCTCCATCTTGTATATACCTGTCAGTGTGTAGGAGCAGGACAGGTTTTGAAATATGTGATATAGGATGCCTACAGTTAGGCCATAATAGCTGTAAAGCTTGATTTTGTACTTGGCCAACTTAGTCTGGATTTTTGGTCTGCCTAGATGTAATCTTTGATGGCTAATGAAGTAAGCAACTGAGCTACCCTAGGTTACATAAGGGTGACTTAGGAGTTAGCCATACCATCTGGTGATTTGGCCAGTACCCCTGCATAAGTCAGTGCTGAGGCCATTTATGACCTTCACGAGAGGCTAGAGGATGCATCTTGGAATCGAACCACAAAGTTTGGTTGCAGTATTGCTTTAGCCCTGGAAAGGTGAAGCTCTATGCCTGATTTCAGTGCAAAAGGAAAAATTCCCTTCTAACATCTTTTCTATAGAGGTTTTTCTGTGTCCTGTTATCTCACTGAAAGGAAAAGAATGACCTTGTTTTCTTGGTCATGGATGCTTACCTATTATGCATCCATTTTCCTGAGTTGTCGCCAGCTGTTTGGATTGGCAAGAACAAAAGTTAGTTCAGGTTCTTTTGCATAATCTAGATGGAGACATAACCAGTGAACAGATTGATGACTTAATGTCACCAGGCTTTGGAAAACTGATATAAAGAGTTACCTGGTTTGTGCTTGACCTGTTGAGAGAGTCAGGGTTATTGAGAGGGAAGACAAAATTTGAAGGAGAGCCCATAGTGGAAGGGAAAAATAGATTGAAATCAGCGATCTCCTGTCACCTTTATAATCAATGGCTAAAGAAAGGGAAATCTTTGTTAAAAGTAAGATTTCCCCACCCTGGGAGTAGGAAGACCAAATGAGGGGAGAAAGTAGGTAGAAGGAAGTTTCTTCATCTGTGATCTTGAGAAAAGCTGTCTACTTCATGATTTTGTCTGCTTCTGGGACCTAGGAATTGGCCCTGAAAATGCTAAGTTTAAAGTCACCTTAGAGATGGTCTTCCAGTTGTCCTGGGAGTGCTGCCAATTTGGATCAGAGCCGGCGGGGCGCGTGTGAATCCAGGAGGATGGCAGTGCAAATGGCTAGCAGTTTGTAAGGACTGACCCAGCACGGTAACAATGCGCACTTTCTCTAAAATGCTTAAGTACATCCAGTCTTCTGGTCAAAGGGGATAGCAAGGCTTGCCAGTCAGTGGATGCCACACCCTTTTTTTAACCTGTTGATAATCTCCACATATGCTGGTTAGTTCCTGCAGAGCAAGTCATGGTATCAAATTTCTTACCTAAGTTCCTAGAGTGTTCACTTAATCAGAAATAGAAGATTTAGAGATGCCATTAGGCAGAGGGCAACCGAATGCTGTTTCGAAAGGGTTAATTGGCAACCTCTATTTGTAGTATGCTGGATTTTTATAAGGGCCAGAGGCAGTGCCTCTGGCCATTAAGTCCAGTTTCTTGATAAACTTTTCCTAAAGTCCTTCTGATGTCTCCATTTTTGTGTTCTGTTTGCCCCGAGGATTAGGGGTGGTGCAGGGGTTAGAATTCTAATGAGTACCCCAAAGTTTTTACGAGCTTTGATTTCTAATTTGTTTGTGATGTGTTTCTACTATAAAATGAGTTCCTTGGTCTGACTCAGTCCATAGAGGAATACCGAAACGAGAAATAATGTAGGTACTAATTTCTTCACCACTGTGTCGGTGCTGGCTTGTCCAGTTGGGTAGCATTTAGTTCATCTGTTACCACGTACACGCTAACCCACTGGGAATCGCCTAAAGCTGGGAGAAAAGCTATGGAGTCCATTGGGTGTCCTGCAAGGGCAGTGTGGTACAGGAGAGTGTTTCTTTACCTGCAATTTGGTGTCAAGATTGCATGTCACTGGACCCTGCTCAGTCCAGGGCTGCTACTGTTGCTGAGAAGCCCTGGCGCTTCTAACATAAGCCAGCAGAAGGTAAGAATTCTGCCCATCTCCCAGGTTTCTGCGTGTAGTGTCCAGTCAAATGAGAATGGTAAGAGTGTCTCCTTATCATTTTCCCTTTCTAAATTTCGATTAGCAAGAGAAAACATTTCTGTGAACCATTGTGGGCTTTATAGTGACTCTGGAGTCGTCTATGAAGAGTACTCTTGTTTTCTATTTCTAAAGTCTGTAGAAAAAGAAAAGCTTAAAACACAACTCTCTACACCCCAGCGCCCTCAGAGGGTACATTTTTCCCTTTCTGAGGGACAGTATACCGTCAAATGACAGGATCAACTGATTCTCAGTGGGACCCCAGATCCAACAATTAAACTTACAGTGGAGAATCAGACACCAGAATTCTTAATTGACGCTGGTGCAACTTTACCATCCATTCAGAGGGTTTATCTCTGTCTGTCACCCCTGATTCTATCCAAGCTGTTGAATTCTCTGGGTAATCTGTTTCATTGCCCACATCTCAGGCAATAAGATTTATTTCTTTTCCATCATTACTACTTTACATGCCTATCATAGTTTTCTTTGAGAGTTGTACAGTCATCAAAACTAATTGCTGTTTGTTGCAACTTCTCCTTTATCTTCATCATGGCCTTTTAGCTGCTCCCACTATTAAATCTGGCTCCACCCCACTCAGCAAGCCTGATACTCAGCAAACACCCTTTGCTTCAGCCAGATTGCTTTCATCTTATTTCTCATGGAGACCTTTTTCCTCTTGGCCTTTGAGCTTTGATGCATGTTGCTTTCATTAAACTGAAATGTTGCCCCATCTACCATAATCCTCCCCCTCCTTTTTCAGTTCAAATGTCAACTTTAAAAAGCTTTTCTGACTACAATTCGTGTCATCTCTCCATTCTCAGTATTTTTAACACACCAGTGACAAAAAGATAACACTTAACTCATCTCCAACTGCTTTATATGCCATGCTCTCTTCAGTGCAGTGCTTGTCCCATGGTTTTTTGACTTTGTTCTGCATCAGTCACCCTCTACATTCTGTAACAGCCACCTGTTGATGAGGCTGTCTGTTGATCATTTTTCAAAATTTCTCGACCTCAGCTCAAAAAACATGGGATTTATTTTACATCTTGGTTGGTGCATTGGCTAGCTTTGTAGCACAATTTTATGTAAATTATCTCCCCTATCAGAGTATTAAGTATTCTTTAGGAGGGAGACTTTTCTTTTATCATCTTTGCAGCCTCGATAGTCCGTCAGACAATACCTTGAATTGGAAGAAATTAAATGTTTATTCAGTTATATTTTGTCTTCTGCAACCACTGATAGAATCTTGGTCCAAAAATGTAGTTGCATTCTCTCTTTTGTAACATAATAGTATAAGGATCCCACTGAGATCTACCACTACTGGTTTACTGCTCTCAGTGGGGGTACTTTCTTAGGTTTTTCTCAAGTACCAGTAATGGATCCGTATTAACCCATTCCCTCATTTTGAATTTCATGTCTTTTATTTCGATGACTACTTCTTAAATGCCTACTTTGTGTCAGGTACTGTCTGAGAAGCCAGAGGAGATACAGATGCAGTAGTCACCCAGTTCATTAAAAGTACTGATTGAGGACATCTCGCAGATGTGGGATATTCAGACATTCTTGTCCCAGAGCCTTGGGATTCTGCATCATGTCGGGGTGTTAGGAAGGCTAAGCAGGACTGACTATGAATAAACTGCTTACCCTCTTCCCCCAATCTACTCGCACATATACAGACTTCAACCTCAGTTTTATTTTATTTTTTGTGTTTCTTTTTTGGGGGAGGATTTCATAAAAGATTTGATTTCAAAATAAAGATGGCATTTTGCTGCATTTTGAGGTTTAAAAGCAACTTCAACATGGCCAAGCTTCATTGGTAGGCATAGATGACAAAGATGTTGAAACCCACAGACTTGAAGTCTTATTATGCCAACCTGTAGAGCAATCAACCTGTTTTTGTTTTATTGAAAGATACTGAAGGGATGGTTATGAAGGTGCAGATTGAAAGGTTTGTCAATACATGATGTGTCTTCTCTCATAAAAGCTATATAATAAGCTTCCAAGAGTGAACGTGACAGTACTCACATAGGTGTGAACTAGAATAACAGTGTTAAGCACATAGAGGTCAGGAGGATAACTGCCATATATAACAGATTAACCTGAATTTTATACGTGTGAGAAATGTCAACATGTTAGCAGCAGTTAACTCTGGGAGATGGGATGACAGATTATTTTATCCATTGTGGCTTTTCCACAAAGTTGGGAAGTTGGAAGGACACATTTTGAAATAATTTAGGAAACAAGGAGTAGTCTAGGTCAGAATGATTACTTAACTATTTCTAACATCTTATCACAGGCACTTGGCACGTAAGTGTCAGAAGATTATAATGATTTATAACAGTGTTTTGCAAACTGTGTTTCATGGAGCTCCATGTTTACTCAGGGAAGACGGTGGAACCAACATGAAATGGAGGCGATAGATGTAAGGAATGAGGCTTCAGGGCTCTACTAAGGAAGCTCGTCTTTTATGGTCATATCTATAAGCATGCTCTGTTAGAAAACAGATTTATTTTTTTCCTGTCTGGTGAGAGGTCTGTCAAAAAATCACCTTGGGGGAGCCATGTTCAAAATGGTGGAGTAGGCAGCTCCATGCCCCTGTCCCTTCACAGAAACAATGAAAAATAAGCAGAAACTATTTGAAGCAAGTTTGTCAGAACTCAGAAATAGTCAAAGATTTCCAGAAACTAAGCAAATTGAGTCAAAATGTGTAAGAAGACTTGAACATAATTGAAGAAATAGATCTAACATGACTGTTGAAAATTTCAGTACTCTTCTTTCAGTAATGAGCAAAAAATCTGATCTAGACAGAAGATCAGTAAGAAAACAGAGGACTTGGAGATAAAATCAAATACCGTATGATATCACTTATATGTGGAATCTGAAAGAGAAAAACAACACAAAGAATATAACAAAGAAACAGGCTCTAGATGTAGAGAATAAGCTAGTGGTTACCAATAGGGAGAGGAAAGTGGGGAGGGGCAAGTTAGGGGTAGGAGAATAAGAGGTGCAAACTGCTAGGTATAAAATAAGCTACAAGGATACATTGCACAACACAGGGAATATAGACAGTATTTTATAAATGGAGCATAACCTTTAAACAGTGTTAGTCACTGTGTTGTATATCTGAAGCTTATATAGTACATCGCCTATGCCTCAATTAAAAAAAAAAAATAGAGGACTGGAAGGACACTATAAACCAATGAGACATAGTAGAGATGTATACAATACTCCCACAAAAGCTGCAGAGTATGCTACATCAGTTGTTAAGCCAGGCAGATTAAAATAAAGAGTATTGACTTTAGAAACTGGGAAGAATAAAGTTCACAAAGTGTTCAGCATTGCTACCTCATAAAATAATCCTCCATGAGTTCTTGCTCAGAATGAGTGAAGAAGCTGTTGCTCGTTTCATAGCACTCGTTCAGTTGTATTACTCTGCATTTCCTACACTGGCAGCATCAAGCCCTCATAGAATGTGCTGGTTCTGTGCACATCCCAGAAACTCTTAAATGTAGCTCCAGGGCCATTTTACTTTAATGAGCTTAAAGGGTCTGAGGATCCAAACCCAGGGTTCTTACTTTGCCGGTTATCTTATAAAGCTTGACTGAAACAACTAATGTCCTCACTTCATTCAAACATCACCTACTCAGGTTACTTTCCTGGTCAGCCTATTTAAAATTGTACTCATATCCTCGTGCCTTTTTAAAATCATACTGACTCCTCAGCCCTCTTTCTGGCCTTGTTTCCTCCTTAGCATTTACTAATATACTTTATATTTTACCTTTTTCTCTTATATGTTATCTGTATCCTTCTCCATGGGAACAAGGATTTTTTTGTCTGTTTTGTTCACTGTTCTAACACCTATATCAACACCTGCATCTAATAAGCACTCAAATATTTGTTGAATAGTATTTTGAAAGAGAATTTATCAATAAAACCATATTAAATAAAATTGAGTCTAGACTCTAGAACGTGTTGACTCTCGAACCAGAGTGCTTGGGTTCAAATTCTGGTTCAGCCACTTCCTAGTTGATGACCTTTGGCTAACTTACGTAATTTTTCTTTGCCTCATCTACCTAATGTGTAAAATGAAAATAGTTTTGCTAGTTCTTACAGTATAGAGGAGTTGTTGTGAGGATTAATATGAGTTGATTTTTTTTTAAAAAAGGTCTGTTTTGTATTGGGGTATACAGCCGATTAACAAACAACACTGTGATTGTTGCAGGTGAATAGTGAAGGGACTCAGCCATATGTACCATGTGTCCATTCTCCCCCAAACTCCTCTCCTGTCCAGGGTGCTGCATAACGCTGAGCAGAGTTCCCTCTGCTGTACAGTAGGACCTTATTGGCTGTCCATTTTAAATATAGCAGTGTGTACATGTCAGTCCCAGCCAAACTCCCTAACTGTCCCTTCCCTGCATCCTGGCCCACCTCCCTATCCCCCAGCAACCATGAGCTCATTCTCTAAGTCTGTGAATCTTTCTCTTTTGTAAGTAAGTTCGTTTGTATCATTTCTCTTTGGATTCCACATATAAAGGATGTCATATGATATTTCTCCTCCTCTGTCTGACTTTATTCAGTAGGACACAGTATGAGTTGATTTCTGTGAACTGTTTTGAACAATGTCTGGCACGTTGTAAGCACTCTGTTACCTTGTAGTGGTAGTAAGAGTTGCATTGAAGTACATTTGAATGAGTACTGTGTTTTATTGATAAAACATTCACTTACTTAAATTTACAATTTTCTCTTTGAATTTAGAGCCAATTTGTATTTTGAAAATTTTGTAGACCTTGGGGAAGTAGCCTTTACATGTACAGTTAGAGGTGAAAATAAGAATGAAAAGTATCAAGTGTAAATCAGGCCTTGTTAGAGTGCAGAGAAGGGCGTATAATCAGAGAACTTAGCAACAATAGACCGATGGAAAATATAATTCAAGGTATCATATGTTTCTGTGAGAGCCTACGCTACTTCTTTGTAATGCTTATCACTATGGTTTTTATTTGTTTAATGTCAGTCTTCAGCCTGTAGATGGTGCATTTCTGAGCTGGATTCACATCTCCTTGGGAACCAAATAGATCTGTCTCGTGTATATCTGAAACTCGTATGTTTCACATGATAGGTGCTTACTTCATATTTAAGAAATATGTTCTCTCGGCCAGCCATGATCCGAGGAGGCTATAGTAAACAAGTTATAGTTTTATTCACCATAAGCAAGAATTCATTATTTCCATCTTTAAGAACCTATTACTTCACCTTCTTTGCTTCCCTCTAGGTTCTGTTACTAGAACTCACTGTGATTCCTTTTACCTCATGTCCTGTTTTCTGTCTTTCCTCTGTGCCTTTCTACTTTGGCGCATTGTCTGGGAGGAGGAAATTTTCCTCTACCCATTTTGGTTCTGGCTGGACTGAGAATTAAATTGACATGGGATAGGTTAGTAAGAGAAAGTCAAACAGAAATGAAATAACTTGCGTACATAGAAGAGGGCTTCCCTGGTGGCTCATATGGTAAAGAATCTGCCTGTGATGCTGGAGGCCCAGGCTCGATCCCTGGGTCAGAAAGATCCCCTGGAGAAGGGAATGGCTACCCAGTCCAGTATACTTGCCTGGAGAATTCCATGGACTGAAGAGCTTAGTGGGCTACAGCCCTTGGGGTCACAAAGAGTCAGACACGACTGAGTGACTGACACTTTCACTTTTTCATACCTGGGAAAACGGAGTAACTTGCCAAAATGGCCAGAACCTTCACCTTAAATACTATCGTCAGCAAGAGATGAAAGGATGTTGGAACTTAAAAGGGAAGTGAGGCCGTTCTCATGAGGATGAAAGAGCAGATGTTTGATAAACAAATGTTTGTTGGCCATGCAGAGAAAATGAGACATTGAGTGACCCCACAGAATTTCCCCCATCACATCTAGCCCATATTCTTTGCAGATATTCCTGGTGATATCTCTATTTTGGGAATAAGCCCTTTACTTAAATATTTTAGGCAGCCAAGAGGAAAGTAGAAAGACTTTCTAACTGTCTTGTTTCTTAGAAATTATCAACCTAAATTAATCATTATCCCAAAGAGATATATTTTGGGGGTGGCAAACTTTGTTCCCCTCTACCATCCTTTGTTACTAGCTGGTGACTTTCTTGTGTATTTAAGTCAGATTCCCAAGAATAAGACCTTAACTGGTTTAACTAGTTAGAATTACTGGTCTTAGACAAAGTTCTCATAGACTGTTCTCAAGTATATAGATTGACTGCTCTTGGAGCAAGTGGCCTGTTATGACCTAGGTAGGGTTGATCTAGTTCAGATAAGCTTATCTGTGTACAGGAACAGCTAAGGCTGTTTGCTTCAGTAGAGATTCTGTGTGTAAGGACTCAGAATACTGGATGGGAAAGGCTGGCTTGCTAAGGCCGAGGCTGTTCAGCTGCTGCTGCTGCTGCTGCTAAGTCGCTTCAGTCGTGTCTGACTCTGTGCGACCCCAGAGATGGCAGCCCACCAGGCTCCGCCGTCCCTGGGATTCTCCAGGCAAGAGTACTGGAGTGGGTTGCCATTTCCTTCTCCAATGCATGAAAGTGAAAAGTGAAGTTGCTCAGTCGTGTCCGACCCTTAGCGACCCCATGGACTGCAGCCTACCAGGCTCCTCCGTCTATGGGATTTCCCAAGCAAGAGTACTGGAGTTGGGTGCCATTGCCTTCTCCAAGGCTGTTCAGCATGTTCCATTTATTCACTCCTTTGCAGTTATTAATGTTTACTGTGAGTTAAAGGGATATAGTGGGGATAGGGGTATAGATATAAGACTATCTTCACCCTAGTAGAGCTCACAGACTAGAGGAGACAGACAAGCAAACCTAATGCAGAAAAATGCTGTGATATTAGTGCGCATGTCATGCTATGGGAACACAGGGTGAATACTTAGTGGCGACTGGAAGTGTGAAATAAGCCCCATCCTCACGGAGGCTTTTCTGCCCTAAGGATGTGTTAAAAAGAAGAAGTTCAACTTCACATTTATATCCTTTGATATCTTTGTTATCTTGAGGTCTTGTTTAAAAAAAAAATTATCCAAAACAAACAAGAAATGGCACTAAGTAAAGACTCCTCTCCCTAAAGGACTCTCTTGTTTTTGAGTGGAGAGAGAGTATTGTTGTTTGGCGCTCAGATATTTTCTCCAGTCAGTGCAGTGAGTATATCTGAATTGTTTGAAAAGAACCAGTTACGCCACCTGTAATCTGAGGGATGTGGTCTTAACACTGGGCGGAGATCCTGAGAGAACTTTCTCACCCTTCTTTAGGTGTTTGCTGGTCTCCTCCCTGCACAGGGGTCCTAAGCACTATCAGTGGATGAGTATTTGAGCTCCCTCTTTTCTTCCTGGTAATCTAGCAGGGAGGACCTCGGTAACCCTTTCATCTGGTGCAGTTCTCAGTGGGGATGCTTATGGATGAAAGAAGCCCCCTGGGACACTGTGACTGTTGATGTGCTCCAGGCTCCTCACTTTCTTCATCTTCTATTGCATTACTTACTGTTCTTTTCCAGTTAATTGTTCAGTAATGCCTGTTCCAGCCAGTAGCCTGAACGTGGGTCACTGAGCCTGAATATCACCCTGCATATTAGCACAGACTGAATGAAGGCTTAACCCTCCCCCTAAATGACCATCCAATTTTGAAGATGATGATATTCTGGGTATTCTGCTTCAGACCCAGGATTAACCTGAGCATTTGAATCAGTTTGATGACATTGTTAATGACCAGTGGTGTTCATCATCAAATACTTGCTACTAGTACTTTAAAAAAATTTTTTTAATCATTTCTTATTGAACAGATGAAAGCAACCTTAGGGAATTGTTCAAGAAAACAGGAAAGGGGTCTTCATATTACTAATGATTATTTTGGAAGTTGAAACTGAGGGAGGCATTTAATAATTATTACAAACTACACAGTATAGTATGTCAGATTTTTCTGGAACACCCTGTAGATGATGAAATGCGAAGACCTCACATTGGAAATCTTTGAAAGAATTCATGTCGTTGGCCACTAGATGGCAGTCTTGTGCTGTAGTTTAGAGGAAGCAAGGAGCAGAAGGTCAAGAAACATTTCAGAGTACAGTTTAGCCTTGAACAACACAGGTTTGAACTACGTGGAATTGCTTATACATGAAATTTTTTCCGATAAATACATAGTATATATGATCGGTTGGTTGAGTTCGTGGAGCAGTACATATGCAGGGCCGACTGTAAAGTAATACTGGGATCTTCACCTAGGAGCTGGGTGGCCCCTCTAACCCCTACTGTTGTTCACGGGTCAGCTGCACTTGGAAAAGTGCATTCATCATCACCCTTCCCTCTTGATCCCATCAAAACCCCTCCCACTTCTATTCTGCCCCAGACAACTATCTCACCCACCAGGGGTGTCTTGCTGCCAGTCTCTAGTTAATGATAGAAAAATATCTTACTTATTCATACTCATCTCCTAGGAACAGGACTGACCACATAATTTGCAGGTCTCACTATAAAATGAAAATGCAGATCTTGTTGTTCAAACTTTATTGAGAATTTTGAGACTCTCGCAGCAGAGCACTCGATGAAGCACCCAGCGTTCCCCGGCCTGCACAGATCACACAGCCATGAAGCCAGCAAGCTTAAGATTTTGGAAGACGTCTTCCTCTCACCACCCCACGCTCTGTCCTTGCAACACGTCCCTGTGCTGCATACCAGGGAGGGTATTTAGGGCAGAGTCCCCTGACTGTTTCTTGGAAACAGGATCTCAGGACTGTATCTTAGCAATAGAGGTCTAGTTAGCTCATTTTAAAGATGATTGAACTCAATTCCGAAGACTGGCCCCAAGTGCCCATCTAGTTGTCACAGCTTGAACCAGAACTAAGAGTTCTCATCTACCAGCTAGGGACCGTCTACCACACAGGCCTCGTGATGGCTATGTTAAGAAAAGAATTCTCTTGTCTCCTCCAGCCAGACTTTGCTCTGTTTTCTCTGCAAGAGAAGGGCACAGGGGCGTATTACTTGGTAACGTTTATTATGTATCAGCTATGTGCAGAGCACTGTGCTAGATGTTTTGTGTATAATACATCAGTTGATACCACATCAGAAAATCAATGCTACTTTTCCCTGTTTTTCAAGCGAGAAAAATTAAGGCTCAGAACTTGAATTTTAGTCAGTAATGGGAAAGATAAGAGTTTAGATAAGTCTATGTGATTCTAAAACCTGTTCCCTTTTTGCCACATAATTCCTGAGTTTTAAGAAGGCTGAGTCAGCCTATATTTCCTGAACATTGGTCACATTTTTTATAGTCTCTAGATGACCTTGGAGACTCTTACAAGGTAATCTGTGTTCTTCAAATTTACCGGCCTGCTCCTGCCTTAAGGCCTTGTTCTAGGGTGTTTCCTCCACTTGAAACATTCTTCCCCCAGAGAGTCCATGAGAAGGAACACATGTCAGATAGGTAATAAGGGGATCTGGTCACCTAGGGTCTTATAGGCCATTTTAGGACATTGGCTTTTTCTGTAGAAGAAATGGGAGACGTTGCAATATTTTGTGCAGAGGAGTGACCTCATCTGATTTTTATTTTTAAAGGATCCTTCTTACTGCTGTGTTGAAAAAGGCTTTTTAGGGATTATTACAGTAATCAGGGGAATAGTGGTGACCAAGATGATAGCAATGGAAGTGATGGGAAGAGGTTGGCTGCTGGATTTATACATGTATGCGTTAAAGTTTTTAATGTTTTGTTATGGAAAATGTCAAACACATACAGAGGTAGGGAGATAAGTTTAATGTTCCTACTAGGTACCCAATGGGCCTGTCAGGTGTCAGCATGTCAGATAGGTAGGTAATAAGGGGATTGTTTTAAACAGCTGCAACAATTGTCAACTTGTGACCAACCTCATTTCTTGTATACTACTCTCCACTACCTCCCCTGTCCTAGATTGGGGAGGAAGCAGTTTGAAGGGAACCCAGATGCCATATTCCATGTGTAAATTTTCAGCTTTTACCACCCAGCTGCTCCTGTAATAACTGCTCTGGGTATTCTGCAGTTTACCCTGCGGCTCTTGCTTGCTCATAGCTTCTTGTACTCATGGTTTTTACTTACTGTCTGCCCTCTCTGTCCTCTTGAAAGCTTTTTCCTTCTCCCAATTATTGTGCATCTCTGAAATTCATTCTAGGTTCGCTGTTATTCGTTCTGCAGAGTTCATAAACTGGCCAGACTGTGCTAGAGAGGTTGCTGTTGGGTCAGACGCCCTCTCTAGGTCCTTTCAGTTGGCATGATATCAAGGTCAGTTTCCCAGAGAGAGGTTATAACAATGGCAGTCACTTAGCAAACAATACGCTGCTCTCCAGCATTAATAGATAGTGGAGATTTAGTGCTAAGAAAGGATGTAAATTATTAAAAAACAAAAGTGAGCCTGCAATAGATAAGTGCCTAACCACTTAATTGCCATTATTTTACAATCTGACCTGACTCATTTGGAGTGCTATTCTTGGGTGCCCCGAAGGAATTAAGGGTTTATTTTTTTTAAGATATATTTCTTTGTAATAGGCTGAGTAATAGCATAGATGATAATGTACTAAGAGTCAAGACTTACATTTAATTCCTGTGTTCCTTATGGACTCTCTGCAACATTAGACAAGCGAATAAACTTCTCTATACTATAGATTTTCCACTGTCAGATGAAATTAATTCCTGCCCTTTTCCTACTTCACATATGTAGACAAGATCCTAGAGGTAGAAGCACTTTGAACCTTTATTTCTAGAAAGTGTGTGAAAAATCTAAGTAGTTACTGTTTTCAATGTGAAGATTTTAATAAAGTTATAAAATGAACAGTGGATTTAAGTTCTTGTTTTTGTAAAAGATTATATTCTTTAGTCTGTTCATCTTCGACATGTACATAAACATTTTTCTTTCTACATTGTGATGTATCTGCCATGTTTATATACAACTTAGAACAGTACCTGGAACTTGATAAGAACTATATAAATGTTAGCTATTACCTTCATCAATGTGAAAAATAGTCAAAAGTCCATAGAGCCAAATGCTTAAGAAATTTACCACCTCTGCGCCCTGTATACACACCGACCTAAAATGCAGTTGGTTGAAATACATCAAGTAGTATATTACGTGAGTGTATGAGTGAAAGAAAACTTTGGGGGCCCTGAAAAACTGTCAGTGTATGTGTTTATGAATAAAAGGGGAGGGGTGCCACTTGAAGATGACACTCTTGGTGCCTGATAGCCCACTTGTTCTCAAAGACTGGTTAGTGTACCTGCTGCATCAGAACCACTTGGGAGTTCTCTAAAATCCCTGGTCCTGTTTTCAGAGATTCTGATCTAATAGGATAATGGTAGAGATTAAGCGTGCAAACAGTTCTTAAGTTTCTCAGATGATCCTGCTGCTTGCCCAGGTCTGGGAATCACTGCAATGTAGAAAAATAAAATGTACTTTACCTGAGCACATCATTTGTTTCCTGTCGTTTTGTTCAGAATGGTATGTATGTATGGAGAAATACACAAATCCACAGCCAGAGAAGATGGAGGATCTCTATTAAAATCAGAATAGTGATTATCTCTGGCTTATGGGTTTATGGAAATATTTATTTTGCATTTGTTTTTCTTAGCTCTAAACTTTTTGGTTAAATATGTATTATTTTTATAATAAATGTTGCTAAAGGAAATATTTACAACAGTGCAAGATTATAAAGACCCCCATATGTCTTTAATTTACCAAATGTGGGGAAAAACCCAAATCAGTCTATTAATGCATATGTCTTTTTTATTTAAGAGAGACTACTTTTAAAGCAATGTGGGAACAATATTTATTCATATGTTTTTTAAAATGTCACATTCTTTTAGAACATCAGTAAATACATCTTAGAAAATGTAAGACAAGTTAAATCCTAATTAGCTTTTACATGTTTTTCTTTGGTGAGACTGGAAATATAAGCCATTCACCAATGCTTATAAAAGATCTAATCAATCAGCAACTTTATACCAGATGAGGAGAGGAAAGCATTTCTGGTTCAATATAGATTTTCCATCTAATCTGTGTTCTGGGCAATGCTCCAGGAACAGTGCTCATTCTTTTTTGAAAATCCTCTTGGCTTCCACACCTTCATATGTGTAAGTCTGAAAGGTGTTCACAAACATAAAAGAATTTGATGTTAAGATTAAAGGCTCAATTAAGAAAAATATTAGTAGTATTTAGCTTCAAAATTAATTTTTTTCTTATACTTGATAGCCACATTTTATACAGATAGAGGAGACATTCATTTAAAAACATGTTGGTTTGTAGTCACATTTTCAGTTAAAATAGGCTCAATGTGTTGACGTATGTAAGTTCTCTTCAAATAGGCATCAGAAAATACCTATATTTTATTTATTTTTAAAATACCTATATTTTAAAACTCAGTAAGATTTATGAGAAAAGTAATCTGTTTATTGTGATTTAACTCAGCAACCCCCCCAGATAAAAATCATTGCTATGTAATTATTTTTATCTTTGGAAAATAACTCACCTGGACCATTTCGCCACCTATAATTTCTCGGACAGTGTTTAGTTCATTTCCATTGTCCAACCGTTTAAATTTTCCGACAAGTTTATCTCCCTCCAGGGCCCATGCCCCCTGTGTAAGATTTCAAAATAATAATAAAGCATTTTTAAGGGTCTTAACATGTGTCTGGCACTGTTCTGAGACCTATATCTACTTCTTCAAACTTCACTGTAACCCTATGAAGTAAATATATTTATCTCCCTTGCACAGATGAAAAAACTGAATACAGTTAATTAGAGTCACAAAGCCAAGCTTGCACCTAGATTACTGGGGCTCTAGAGTACATGCTGGTAACCATCTCGCTCTAGTTTCCAAATGCCGAATTGTAAGGCAGATCATCGGGACTTCTCTTTACTAAGTCTTTCACATTAAAAAAGAGTGTTCTAAGTTTAATCATGGTTCATATTAGTTTCACAGAGAAGTTAACAAGCTTGTGCTTGTTTTAATTTATGTAATTGTGGTTAACAGTTAAAACACACCCGTAATTGATAAAACATTTGACAGCTTAATTGCCATTGCAAACATGTTTAATTTAACCAGAAAAGTTGTAAGTGGAAACATTTTTTTAAAAATCAGTTGAAAAATGTGACCCCGTTTTATATCTTAAAATTTTATATCTTAAATAGAAGTGAATTCCCAGTGACCTACATTGTAACACTGGACATTTCTATTTGGTCACACATTCATTCACTAATTTACTCATTTATTTCATCATTTCAATTACATGTCTATTATATTTAAGTTAGATAGCTCTAGAAACTTTTATTGCTGTCAGATATGTTGAAAACACTGAAATTTTCTTTATGAATAGGTGTATGCTCATTCAAAGGATATTTTTCTAATTGTTGTTTAATCCAGGTTCTTTAATAGATACGTATGAAAATCAAAACATTTTTAAATACTCTGCTAACTGTGTGATGTTTAATATGGATAAATTCCACTGCTTCAGTAAATGAAGGAGACCTATAAGCGATCCAGTGGAAGAAAACATTATTTTTGCAGTATGTAGAAAAATCAAGAATGCTTTGCTTATAAAAAATTTCTTACACTGAGTTCAGTTCCGTCTGCGAGGCTGTAGTTAAAAGTGACACCAAGCTCAAAAATAATTTCGATGCTTCGAAAAGTGCTTGATTCTTTGACTGTGAATTTATTTCCTTCTTGTGTAATTATCAGTTTCAAATTATCATGAGCTGCAAGCTTCCTTTTCACCACATTAATACCTGCAAAGGGAAAGAGATTGGAGGAAATAAAGTCAAAATGCCATGGAAAGTGCTACTTTTCCAAGTTCTGTTTTAACTAGTTAATTAACCAGTTAATATTTTGTGGGTGAAGAGGAATACCTGGTCATATTGCCTTTGCACAAGAGCATTCAGATTGCTTCTGTAGAAAAAGTTCAAACTCAATCATATCAAACTATTTTTCTAAAACTGAAAAAATATTAAATGAAGCATAGAATTGTAGAATCTTAGAACTGAGTAATTCTTAAAAAAATTATATTTTGTTTCAATGTTAAGTAAATCAAATTCCAGGGATATCAAATGAAGGATTAAGAAAGTACATTTATATATTTATAAGGATATACTACTTTAATTCCACATGTATGGTACACTTTCTTTTTTAATGTCCCTTTGCTTTCCATGGCTTTAAAATTTTGAATTTAATAATTCTCTTTGCTTTTGTGGTATTTCTGTCATAGAAATGAGAAAATTAGAAAATATTACAGTCAAATTCATTATTATAAGAATCTACAAATTCCATAAATATGAACTTGAAATTCATAAACTACAGGATATAATAGATGCAGATTTTTATTTTTAGGGAATGACAAATCTTTTTGCCCATAGTGTTCAGTGTATGGCTGCCAGAGTAGTGGTGTAGATATTAAAATCTGTTAAATTAAAACTTCTATAGAAACTACACGCTGTCATGAGAGGTTCCAAAAGCTCTGCAAGCCAGAAGAAGATAATTAAGTCTCATTTGTTTTCATTGCTCTATTAAATGGCCTTTGCTTTTCCACCCCCTAGAATTTAATATTTTAAAGTATGAAGTTATCATTATGCTCTGCCATATTTTACTTTCTAAACAAACAAAAAACTTCAATTTTCAGTCACCAGTTAACATAAATGAAACATATCTGGATGTTTTTTTGTATTTTAAAGAATAGTGCCCAAGAATCTTTTCTTCCACTAGTGAGAGTGTATTCTTTCTAATGTAAGAAGTGAGAATGTGGTTTTCCCTACTCTGAACCAGCACACACTCTTGATCCTCACCAGCACAATAGGTGCCGTTGCCTAAGCCTTGAGATTTAGAAGGAGTTAAAGATGTCTGTGAAAAACAAAAGAACAAGCTGTTAAAGTATTAAGCACTTACCCATTTTTTCCATGAACTTTTCATAATTCTCGTTTCTGTCTACCTTCCAAGTACCATCAAACGCCATGGTCTCCAGTTAATTCAGCCTCTGAGCAATCAGAGATTCAGGTCCGTCCTTAGGAGACAATTTATTCTATTTCTTATCTTAGAACCAGCTTCATATTGTGATGTGGAAGTTTAAAGTTCAAGAGGCCACTTGACTTCATTAATGCCAAACCTTCTAGTTTCTATAAATTTCTTAGCTACCCTTCTGAAATTCAACAGCAATAAACATGATAAGCATACGTATTCTATCTTAAACTATGACTTACAGGTTCAATTATTTCAAGAGTTAGAATGCATACTGTATGAAGATAGTTTTTTTCTGTTTGCAAGTTCAAAGTGCACACTTTGTTGGATGTAGCATAATTTAGAGCATATATCAAATAGGTTTTGGAAAATTAGCCTATTGACCTATCCCTTTTTTATAATAGCAATTACCTTGTAAGTAATGTAAGACTTCATGACCAAATACAGCTGAAAAGTTGATGTTAATAGGATATTGAGACTGGAATTTTATTTGTTTTTCTAATATGTCCTTTTGCATGTGTTTTTGGTTTTCCAGGACTTTGGGTAAATATCCTGGCACCTGGTACAGTGCATGACACACAATAGGGACCCATTATGTTTTTGTTTTGGTCTTAAATGCTGGCAGGCCACTGAGAAAATTTTCAAGAGGTAGAAACATGGATGGATGTCATGAAAACTCCCATAAGTGAAAGAATCTTTAGACATCTGCCACATGCAGAAAAAACAAAAGCCAGATGTCAGCTATGCCATTACTAAAACCATTCCTGTATTTACTTTCCCAGTACTCAAACCACTATATTTGGTTAAGGAAATCCTTGATATTTGGTTAAGAAAATCCTTGATTTTCTACTGTCTATTAGAAAGTCACCCAAAGTGTGTTTATTTAGTGTAGTTTTTGACACGTACTAGTGATTAACCTGGGACCCGATAGGACTTGGATTTGCCTGTTAAGATCAGCATAATGCTTTAGCTCCCTTTGGAAATACAACTTGCCTCTCTGTGATCTCTCAGAGACTGAAATAAAAGTGCCTGACTCCAGAAGGTGGGGAGGAAGAACCTAGAATGGCTTCTTACATTGTTCACCTAACACTGCCCTTTATCTCATGGCTACCTTGAGCTTCCCAGGAAGAGCAGAATAAGATTAGATGAGGGCAAATAGCACCTGGACTCATGCAGACCTGCTAACAAATGGCCACGTGAAACTTTTCATCTTCCATTTATCAGTAGCAGTAACCTAATTTGAAATCAGGAATCCCTATTATCTCTATAGGGTGGAATCATTGACATTTTAAAAAATGATTAGATTGAATTTTTAACATTCTACATTTCCCTGCAGCTTCCAAACTCTTTTATCTTCTTACCGCTTACCCAGACCCCATCTGGAAAAGGTCATACAGAACCAATGGCCAGTTTCTCCTATAGACCTCTCATACTGATGATACAGTTGGGCCAGTCAGCTGAGGGCCGACTTAGTCCTTTCTTTTCTTCCTTGATAATGCTAGAAGATTTAGGGTCCTGCTCCTGCAGCTTGGGAAAGTGAGTGGGTTAGATA
>SJXQ01008054.1:75985-101938 GCA_006408695.1 Aepyceros melampus | reverse complement strand
GATACGCTTGGTGGGGGGCGGGGGGCGGGTGGTACTGATGCTGTAGAGGTAGAGTCTCTATATGGACTCCGCAGCCTACATCAGCCACTGAGTTGTGTGGAAGTAGTGGGAGTCAGCAGAAGCTCCTGTTCATCCTTGCCCCATTCCTCCAAGAGAAAGTGCAAACCACATTCCTTAATGTGGTTTCTGATGCCCCTTCTTATATCTTGGGTCTCCTGCCATTCCTTACTGTGTGCTCTGAGATTTAATATATCAGATTTGCAGTCCTCAGTCTTGTGAACCTGCCTGCTTTCTGTTGCTTCAGGTCACAACTTGGTCACTGAGTGCTCCAGGAAACATGTCCTGAACCACAGAGACTGGGTCAGGTGAGTCCATGTCTTTCGAGTGCAGTGACCGTCTAAGGCCTCAACATAGCTCATAAAAGACAAAAGGAGTTGATGCCTGACCGTCATTTGTATCATCATGAAGTACAGAGAGCGGTAGCATGAGGAGGGACAGTTTGATGCTTCAAGCTCACAAGGAATGGCTTTCTAGACATCACAGAAACCCTTTTAGCCTGTTGTAAAGCTGAAGGGAAAGTTTTTCTATGTTTTAAAATATGTATCACTTATGGAAAATAGCATTTTCAGAATTTCTGAACCCTGCTTTTCAGTGCCAAGTTATTTAACTTTTACATGTCAGAGAAAGGTAGAGATCTCTCTGAGGTCCCTGTAAGAGGATTTGAGGGACAGATGTAAGAGCAACAGAAAAGTCTCAAGGCTACTGTCCAGTTCCTAGCAGTGAATAGGGAATGAGGGAGAATTCTGAAGTTTGTCCAGTTCCGAGCAGTGAGTGGGGAATGAGGGAGAATTCTGAAGTTTGCCTACAGAGTTTGCTTCATTCTGTTTTAACCATAAACCTCTAAATTTTAGAAATACTAAGACCTTTTAAATTATGTTTTAGGATTTTGTGTATGAGATTGCTGGCTGGTTTTCTTCCAAAAAAAGGCTATAGAGTTACAGCACTGTACAGGGATGTATCTACCAAATAATGGTGAGTGCAACCTGCTAATTGTCATTAACAACAAGGTAGCCATTTTTAAAAATTTAATTGGAGGCTAATTACTTTACAATATTGTGGTGGTTTTGCCATACATTGACATGAATCAGCCAAGGGTATACATATGTTCCCCATCCTGAACCTCCCTCACATCCCTCCCCATCCCACCCTTCTGGGTCATCCAAGTGCACCAGCCCTGAACATCCTGTATCATGCATCGAACCTGGCCTGGCGATCTATTTCACATATGGTAATACACATGTTTCAATGCTAGTCTCTCAAATCATCCCACCCTCGCCTTCTCCCACAAAGTTCAAAAGTCTGTTCTGTACATCTGTGTCTCTTTTGCTGTCTTGCATACAGGGTCATCGTTACCATCTTTCTAATTCCACATGTATGCGTTAGTATGCTGTATTGGTGTTTTTCTTTCTGACTGACTTCGCTATGTATAATAGGCTCTAGTTTCATCCACCTCATTAGAACTGATTCAAATGCATTCTTTTTAATAGCTGAGTAATACTCCATTGTGAATATGTACGACAGCTTTCTTACCCATTTGTCTGCTGATGGACATCTCGGTTGCTTCCATGTCCTGGCTATTATAAACAGTGCTGCAATGAACATTGGGGTACATGTGTCTCTTTCAATTCTGATTTCCTGGGTGTGTATACCCAGCAGTGGGATTGCTGGGTCATATGGCAGTTCTGTTTCCATTTTTTTTAAAGGAATCTCCACACTCTTCTCCATAGTGGCTGTACTAGTTTGCATTCCCACTAACAGTGTAAGAGGGTTCCTTTTTCTCTGCACCCTCTCCAGCATTTATTGTTTGTAGACTTTGATAGTAGCCATTCTGACCGGCATGAGATGGTATCTCATTGTGGTTTGATTTGCATCTCTCTGATAATAAGTGATTTTGAGCATCTTTTCCTGTGTTTGTTAGCAAGGCAGCAATTTTATAGGATCCACATGTGTTGGTTGAATGTTGCATGAAGGATTTTTGACTGCGTCTTCTGCCTTATTATTATTTATATTTATGTATCTGGCTGTGCCAGGTCTTAGTTGCAGCATGCTGGATCATTGGTTGTGGCACTCGGAATCTTTAGTTGTGGTGTGTGGGGTCTAGTTCCCTGACCAGGGATCAAACCCAGGCCCCCTGCATTGGGAGCATGAAGTCTTAACCCCTGGACCACCAGGGAAGTCTCTGCCTTTTCTTTTTTAATCTGGGTCTGTTCACCCAACTAATGAGTCTCTCTCCAGTAGTTTGAGTGAGAGGTTGCTCATTTCCTATGCGCCTCATACTACAGTCAGAGGAAGATGGGTTTGCATTATCTCAGCTCCCCATTCCCACATCCATTATGTTTCTGACTCTTTTTTTTTCTTTTTTAGTTATACCGGTTTATTGCTACCACCCGTCTCCCTCTGCCTTCATGCTTGTGTGCTCAGTCAGGTAACCCCCTGGACTACAGCCTGTCAGGCTCCTCTGTCCATGACGTTTACAGGCAAGAATACTGGAGTGGGTTGTCATTTCCTTCTCCTTTAAGGAAATCTTTTCCTTTGAGACCATTTCCATTTGGCTGTCAGCTTCTAGCCTACTTTATCATCATTGTCTACCATCTAATCCATCTATCGTTATCTACTGTCTGTCCCCGTTTATCATTGTTATCTGCCGTCTATCACTGAGAATCATGGCACTGGGCTCACCATCTTGTTATTGTCCTGCTGTGTCTTGCCATCGTCCTGGGTGAGCTCAAAGTCCATGTGGATAAGATACTTGTCACTCTGGCCTCACAGTGCCTCAATCTCCTAATCTCTAATAACCTTTAGCTTTACTACACTTATCGTATGTCCAGGGCTACAACCTGTGATGTCACTACTAAAGATTTTCCTCCTGTGAAATTTAACATGCCACTCTTTGTTCACAGATTTTCATCTGCTTGGCTCCTTCATTTTCCTCATACCATCAGCTCTCAGCTTGATGAGAACTTCAGGCAATTATTTCCTTTATTTCCCCCAAAGTTTGGAGCCCCCTCCTGGTTTGTTTACATTCTCTATCCAATCGATACATGTTGCCAATGAAATACTTTCTTTGCTGTCCCAAGTGCTATTACACATGCATGGTCTCCAGTTTCAGAGGAATCATACTCTGCCTGGCAAGACTTTTGTATACCCCAAAATAAAAAATAACTGAACTGAACTGAAGATGCAACTTCAAAATATAAAATGTTGGTTGAGGAAGAGTTGTGCAAGAAAGAGCCTGAAAAGGACATTTAGAGAAGAGGAATATGAAGAAAAAATAAAGTCAAGAGAAGAAAAGGAGAAATTTCAAAAAGGGAGGAGTCCATGGTCTAGAATGCTGTAATGACATAAAATAAGGTCCAAGGCAACCATTCCCATGTCTTCAGTTTCCATCTGTGGGATTAAAATTTTAAGTACAGCCCAGATCTCTCTCCTACAAGGTACCTATTCCTTACCAAGATGCTCTATTTGCAAGTTCAATTGGTGCCTCAGACCCCACAAGCTGGAAAGGACCTTAACATTCCACTCAGCCTTGTTCTTTCTTGCAGGTCCTGTATCAGTGAATGGTGCCATCATCCTTGGAATCATTCTAAAGCCTTTCCTCTCCTTTATCCTTGGCTTTCCATTTTCTCAACAAATCAATACAGTTTTAACTCCTTAACATCACTTAAATATGTTTTCCCTTCCTTTTTATTCCCAGATAATTACCATTTTCCACCTAGATTACTGCAATACTCTCCTAAATGATTTTCCCCTCTCTGGTCTTCCAGAATCTAATTTGTGCAGAGAATATCTTTATAAAATACAAATTTGACTACATCTTGCCCTTCTCTGTTAACATTCAGTGATACCCTATTGCTGTCAGCATAAAGTTCCAAGTTCCTTATCTGCACCCCCTTTTACTCTTCCTTCACAGGGTGCTGTCATCCGTCGCATCTCTCTTTGCAAATCTTCTTTCCTCTGCTGGGAAATCCCACCCCTCACACCATGCTTTTCCTGCCTAACATCCACTCAGCCTTTGGGAGTTGGCTCAGTGCTGTCACCTCTGCAACAGGCCTGGCTTGCCTACATCCTTCCTCTGTGCCTGGGCTAACTTTTCTTCATATCTCTTTGACTTTGCCTTTATTGTATTGATTGTAATGGTCTGTTAACCTCTTTGTTTTTTCTACTCTTCCACTCTCCCGTTTGACATCACCATCATCTTCATTACCTCCACCATAGTTGGCCCCAGGTAAATAGCAGGGAGGGAACACAGCCCCACCCATCAACAGAAAGTTGGATTAAAGATTTACTGAGCATGGGCCTGCCCATCAGAACTAGACCCACTTTCCCCCTCAGTCAGTCTCTCCCACCAGGAAGCTTCCATAGCCTCTTATCCTTCTCCATCAGAGGGCAGACAGACTGAAAATCACAGTCACAGGAAACTAACCCATCTGTCACATGGACCACAGTCTTGTCTAACTAAGTGAAACTAGGAGCCATGCCCTTTAGGGCCACCCAAGATGGACAGGTCATGGTGGAGAGTTCTGACAAAACGTGGTCCACTGGAGAAGGGAATGGCAAACCACTTCAGTATTCTTGCCTGAGAACCCCATGAACAGTATGAAAATGCAAAAAGATAGGGTACTGAAAGATGAACTCCCCAGGTTGGTGGGTGCCCAATATGCTACTGGAGATCAGTGGAGAAATAACTCCAGAAAGAATGAAGAGATGGAGCCAAAGCAACAACAATACCCAGTTGTTTATGTGACTGGTGATGGAAGTAAAGTTCGATGCTGTAAAGAGCAATATTGTATAGGAACCTGAACTGTTAGGTCCATGAGTCAAGGCAAATTGCTGCTGCTACTGCTGCTAAGTCACTTCAGTCGTGTCCAACTCTGTGTGACTCCATAGATGGCAGCCCACCAGGCTCCCCTGTCCCTGGGATTCTCCAGGCAAGAACACTGGAGTGGGTTGCCATTTCCTTCCCCAAAGCATGAAAGTGAAAAGTGAAAGTGAAGTCGTTCAGTCATGTCCAACCCTCAACGACCCCATGGACTGCAGCCTACCAGGCTCCTCCATCCATGGGATTTTCCAGGCAAGAGTACTGGAGTGAGGTGCCATTGCATTCTCCCAAGGCAAATTGGAAATGGTTAAATAGGAGATGGCAGGAATGAACGTTGACATTTTAGGAATTAGTGAACTAAAATGGACTGGAATGAGTGAATTTAACTCAGATAACCATTATATCTATTATTGTGGGCAAGAATCCCTTAGAAGAAATGGAATAGCCATCATAGTCAACAGAAGAGTCCAAAAAGCAGTACTTGGATGCAATCTCAAAAACAACAGAATGATCTCTGTTCATTTTCAAGGCAAACCATTCAATATCACAGTAATCCAAGCCTATGCTCAACCAGTAATGCTGAAAAGCTGAAGTTGAATGGTTCTTTGAAGACCTATCAGAACTTCTAGAACTATACCCAAAAAAGATGTCCTTTTCACATTAGGGGACTGGAATGCAAAAGTAGGAACTCAAGAAATACCTGGAGTAGCAGGCAGATTTGGCCTTAGAGTAGAGAATAAATCAGGGCAAAGGCTAATAGAGTTTTGCCAAGAGAACGCACTGGTCATAGCCCACACCCTCTTCCAACAACACAAGAGAAGATTCTACCCATGAACATCACCAGATGGTCAATACTGACATCAGATTCATTACATTTTTTGCAGCCAAAGAAGATCTCTACAGTCAGCAAGAACAACACCAGGAGCTTACTGTGGCTCAGATCAGTTCAGTTAGTTCAGTCGCTCAGTTATTTCCAGCTCTTTGCAACGCCAGGGACTGCAGCATACCAGGCCTCCCTGTCCGTCACCAACTCCCAGAGTTTACCCAAACTCATGTCCTTTGAGACGGTGATGCCACCCAGCCATCTCATCCTTTCTCATCCCCTTCTCCTCCTGCCTTCAACCTTTTCCAGCATAGGGTCTTTTCAAATATGTCAGCTCTTCGCATCAGGTGGCCAAAGTATTGGAGTTTCATCTTCAGCATCAGTCCTTCCAATGAACACCCAGGACTGATCTTTAGGATGGACTGGTTGCATCTCCTTGCAGTCTAAGGGACTCTCAAAAGTCTTCTCCAACAACACAGTTCAAAAGCATCAATATTCCGGCTCTCAGCTTTTTTTATAGGCCAACTCTTACACCCATACATGACTGCTGGAAAACCATAGCCTTGACCAGATGGACCTTTGTTGGCAAAGTAATGTCTCCTTTTTAATATGCTGTCTGGGTTGGTCATAACTTTCCTTTGAACCAGTAAGCATCTTTTAATTTTAAGGCTGCAGTCACCATCTGCAGTGATTTTGTATCCCCCAAAATCAAGTCAGCCACGATTTCCACTGTTTCCCCATCTATTTGCCATAAAGTGATGGGACCAGATGCCATGATGTTAGTTTTCTGAATGTTGAGTTTCAAGCCAGCTTTTTCACTCTCCTCTTTCAGTTCATCAAAAGGCTCTTTAGTTCTTCTTCACTTTCTGCCATAAGGGTGGTGTCATCTGCATATCTAAGGTTATTGATATTTCTCCCAGCAATCTTGATTCCAGCTTGTGTTTCCTCTAGTCCAGCATTTCTCATGATGTATTCTGCATATAAGTTAAATCAGCAGGGTGACAATATACAGCCTTGACATACTCCTTTTCCTATTTGGAACCAGTCTGTTGTTCCATATCTAGTTCTAACTGTTGCTTCCTGACCTGCATACAGGTTTCTCAAGAGGCAGGTCAGGTGGTCTGATATTCCCATCTCTTTCAGAATTTTCCACAGTATATTGTGATCTATACAGTCAGAGGCTTTGGCATAGTCAATAAAGCAGAAATAGATGTTTTTCTGGAACTCTCTTGCTTTTTGATGATCCAGCGGATGTTGGCAATTTGATCTCTGGTTCCTCTGCCTTTTCTAAAACTAACTTGAACGTCTGGAAGTTCATGGTTCACATACTGTTGAAGCCTGGCTTGGAGAATTTTGAGCATACTTTACTGTGTGTGAGATGAGTGCAATTGTGTGGTAGTTTGAGTATTTTTGGGCATTGCCTTTCTTTGGGATTGGAATGATCCTATGATCACTGCTGAGTTTTCCAAATTTGTTGGCATATTGGGTGCAGCACTTTCACAGCATCATCTTTCAGGATTTGAAATAGCTCAACTGGAATTCCATCCCCTCCGCTAGCTTTGTTTGTAGTGATGTTTCCTAAGGCCCACTTGACTTCACATTCCAGGATGTCTGGCTCTAGGTGAGTGATCACATCATTGTGATTGTCTGGGTCATGAAGATCTTTTTTGTACAGTTCTTCTGTGTAGTCTTGCCACCTCTTCTTAATATCTTCTGCTTCTGTTAAGTCCATACCATTTCTGTCCTTTATCGAGCCCATCTTTGCACAAAATGTTCCCTTGGCATCTCTGATTTTCTTGAAGAGATCTCTAGACTTTCCCATTCTGTTGTTTTCTTCTATTTGCACTGATCACTAGGAAGGCTTTCTCATCTCTCCTTGCTATTCTTTGGAACTCTGCATTCAAATGGATATATCTTTCCTTTTCTCCTTTGTTTTTTGCTTCTCTTCTTTTCACAGCTATTTGTAAGGCCTTCTCAGACAGCCATTTTGCATTTCTTTTTCTTGGGGATCGTCTTGCTCCCTGTCTCCTGTAGAATGTCGCAAAGCTCTGTCCATAGTTCATCAGGCACTCTGTCTATCAGATCTAGTCCTTTCAATCTATTTCTCACTTCCACGGTATAATCGTGGCTCAGATCATAAACTACTTATGGCCAAATTCAGACTTAAATCGAAGAAAGTGGGGGAAGACCACTAGACCATTCAGGTATGACCTAAGTCACATTCCTTATGATTATACAGTAGAAGTGAGAAATAGATTCAAGGGATTAGATATGATAGACAGAGTGCCTGAAGAACTGTGGATGGAGGTTTGTGACATTGTACAGAAGGCAGGGATCTAGGCCATCCCCAAGAGAAAGAAAGCAAAAAGGAAGAAGAGTTGTCTGAGGAGCCCTTACAAATAGCTGTGAAAAGAAGAGAAGGGAAAGGCAAGGGAGAAAAGGAAAGATGTACTCATTTGAGTGCAGGGTTCCAAAGAATAGCAGAGAGATAAGAAAGCCTTCCTTGGTGATCAGTGCAAAGACATAGAGGAAAACAACAGAATGGGAAAGACTAGAGATCTCTTCAGGAAAATTAGAGATACCAAGGGAACTTTTCATGCAAAGATGGGCTCAATAAAGGACAAAAATGGTATGGAAGCAGAAGCAGAAGCCATTAAGAAGAGGCAGCAAGAATACACAGAAGAAACATAACAAAAAAGATCTTCAAGACCCAGATAGTCACAATGGTGTGATCACTCACCTAGAGCCAGACATCCTGGAATGTGAAGTCAGGTGGGCCTTAGGACGCATCACTACATACAAAGCTAGTGGAGGTGACAGATTTCCATTTGAGCTATTTCAAATCCTAAAAGTTGATGCTGTAAAAGTGCTGCACTAATATGCCAGCAAATTTTGAAAATTCAGCAATGATCACAGAAAGGCAATGCCAAAGAATGCTCAAACTGCCTCACAGTTGCACTCATCTCACACACTAGCAAGGTAATGGTCAAAATTCTCCAAGCCAGGCTTCAGCAGTAAGTGAACCGTGAACTTCCAGATGTTCAAGCTAGTTTTAGAAAAGGCAGAGGAACCAGAGATCAAATTGCCAACATCCACTGGATCATCAAAGAAGCAAGACAGTTCCAGAAAAACATCTACTTTTGCTTTATTGATTATACCAAAGCCTTTGACTATGTGGATCACAAAAAACTGGAAAATTCTGAAAGAGATGGGAATACCAGACCACCTGACCTGCCTCTTGAGAAAGAGGCAGGTCAGGAGGCAGGTCAGGAAGCAACAGTTAGAACTGGACATGGAACAACGGACTGGTTCCAAATAGGAAAAGGAGTACATCAAGGCTGTATATTTTCACCCTGCTTATTTAACTTCTATGCAGAGTACATCATGAAAAACACTTGGCTGGATGAAGTACAAGCTGGAATTAAGATTACTTGGAGAAATATCAATTTTCATCAACAGCCTCTTGATGAAAATGTAAGAAGGGAGTGAAAAAGTTGACTTAAAACTCAACATTCAGGAAACGAAGATCATGGCATCCGGTCCCATCACTTCATGGCAAATAGATGGGAAACAGTGGAAAGAGTGGCAGACTTTATTTTAGGGGGCTTCAAAATCACTGCAGATAGTGACTGCACCATGAAATTAAAAGACGGTTGCTCCTTGAAAAGTTATGACCAACCTACACAGTATATTAAAAAGCAGAGATATTACTTTGGTGACAAAGGTCTGTCTAGTCAAGGCTATGTTTTTTCCAGTAGTCAATATGGATGTGCGCATTGGCCTATAAAGAAAGCTGAGCGCAGAAGAATTGATTCTTTTGAACCATGGTGTTGGAGAAGACTCTTGAGAGTCCCTTGGACTGCAAGGAGATCCAACCAGTCCATCCTCAAGGAAATCATCGTACTATTCTTTGGAAGGACTGATGCTGAAGCTGAAACTCCAATTCTTTGCCACCTGATGCAAAGAACTGACTCATTTCAAAAGACCCTGATGTTGGGAAAGATTGAAGGCAAGAGAAAAAGGGGATGACAGAGGATGAGATGGTTGGATGGCATCACCAACTCAATGGACAGGAGTTTGAGTCAACTCCAGGAGTTGTTGATGGGGTCCATGGGGTCACTAAGAGTCAGACTCAACTGAGTGACTGAACCGAACTGAACTGAACTTTCCAATTTGAAGGGTAAAGATATCATAAATTATATATATAGTATGCAGGAAATAAGTTCCTGTATTCTAGTTAAAGCCTTTGTTGCCCCTTTAGAATTATCACGTTTTCCTACTCTGGGTACAGGATGTGAATATTGACTAGGTAACAGCTTGTTTCTTGTGATGTACTCTGCATATATGTTAAATAAGTAGGGTGACAATATACAGCCTTGATGTACTCCTTTTCCTATTTGGAACCAGTCTGTTGTTCCATGTCCAGTTCTAACTGTTGCTTCCTGACCTGCATAAAGGTTTCTCAAGAGGCAGGTCAGGTGGTCTGGTATTCCCATCTGTTTCAGAATTTTCCACAGTTTATTGTGACCCACACAGTCAAAGGCTTTGGCATAGTCAATAGAGCAGAAATAGATGTTTTGCTGGAACTGTCTTGCTTTTTGATGATCCAGTGAATGTTGGCAATTTGATGTCTGTTTCCTCTGCCTTTTCTAAAACCAATTTGAACATCTGGAAGTTCATGGTTCACGTATTGCTGAAGCCTGGCTTGGAGAACTTTGAGCATTACTTTGCTAGTGTGTGCTGCTGCTAAGTCACTTCAGTCGTGTCCGACTCTGTGCGACCCCACAGATGGTAGCCCACCAGGCTCCCCCACCCCTGGGATTCTCCAGGCAAGAACACTGGAGTGGGTTGCCAATTCCTTCTCCAATGCATGAAAGTGAAAAGTGGAAGTAAAGTCGCTCAGTCGTGTCCGACCCTCAGGACCCCAGGGACTGCAGCCTTCCAGGCTCCTCTGTCCATGGGATTTTCCAGGCAAGAGTACTGGAGTGGAGTGCCATTGCCTTCTCTGAGCTAGTGTGTGAGATGACTGCAGTTCTGCGGTAGTGTGAGCATTCTTGGTATTGCCTTTCTTTGGGATTGGAATAAAAACTGACCTTTTATCGTCCTGAGGCCACTGCTGAGTTTTCAAAATTTTCTGGCATATTGAGTGCAGCAATTTCACAGCATCATCTTTTAGGATTTGAAATAGCTCAACTGGAATTCCATCCCCTCCACTGGCTTTGTTTGTAGTAATGCTTCCTAAGGCCCACTTGACTTCACATTCCAGGATGTCTGGCTCTTGGTGAGTGATCACACCATTGTGATTGTCTGGGTCATGAAGATCTTTATTGCACAGTACTTCTGTGTATTCTTGCCACCTCTTCTTAATATCTTCTGCTTCTGTTGGGTCCCTACCATTTCTGTCCTTTATAGAGTCCATCTTTGCATAAAATGTTCCATTGGCAAATGTTCCATTTGCATAAAATGTTCTGATTTTCTTGAAGAGATCTCTAGTCTTTCCCATTCTGTTCTTTTCCTCTATTTCTTTGTATTGATCACTGATGAAGGCTTCCTTATCTCTCTGTGCTATTCTTTGGAACTCTGGTATATCTTTCCTTTTCTCCTTTGCTTTTGCTTCTCTTCTTTCCAGAGCTGTTTGTAAGGCCTCCTCAGATAGCCATTTTGCATTCTTTGCATTTCTTTTTCTTGGGGAGGGTCTTGATTCCTGTCTCCTGTACAGTGTCACAAAGCTCTGTCTATAGTTCATCAGGCACTCTGTCTATCAGATCTAGTCCCTTAAATCTATTTCTCACTTCCACTGTATAGTCATAAGGGATTTGGTTTAGGTCATACCCGAATGGTCTAGCGGTTTTCTCCACTTTCTTCAATTTTAGTCTGAATTTGGCATTAAGGATTTCATAATCTGAGCCACAGTCAGCTCCCGGTCTTATTTTTGCTGACTGATAGAGCTTCTCCATCTTTGGCTGCAAAGAATATAATCAATTTGATTTCGGTGTGGACCATCTGGTGATGTCCATGTGTAGAGTCTTGTGTTGTTGGAAGAGGGTGTTTGCTATGACCAGTGCATTCTCTTGACAGAACTCTATTAGCCTCTGTCCTGCTTTATTCTGTACTCCAAGGCCAAATTTGCCTGTTACTCCAGGTGTTTCTTGACTTCTTACTTTTGCATTCCAGTCCCCTATAGTGAAAAGGACATCTTTTTGGGGTGTTAGTTCTGGAAGGTCCTGTAGGTCTTCATAGAACTGTTCAGCTTCTTCAGCATTTCTGGTTGGGGCATAGACTTGGATTACTGTGATATCAAATGGTTTGCCTTGGAAACGAACAGAGATCATTCTGTCATTTTTGAGATTGCATCCAAGTACTGCATTTCAGACTCTTTTGTTGACCATGATGGCTACTCCATTTCTTCTAAGGGATTCCTGCCCACAGTAGTAGATATAATGGTCATCTGAGTTAAATTCACTCATTCCAGTACATCTTAGTTCGCTGATTCCTAGAATGTCGGCGTTCACTCTTGTCATCTCCTGTTTGACCACTTCCAGCTTGCCTTGATTCATGGACCTGGCATTCCAGGTTCCTATGCAATATTGCTCTTTACAGCATCGGACCTTGCTTCTATCACCAGTCCCAAACACAACTGGGTGTTGTTTTTGCTTTGGCTCCATCCCTTCATTCTCTCTGGAGTTATTTATCCACTGATCTCCAGTAGCATATTGGGCACCTACCGACCTGGGGAAGTTATATGCAGAGTACATCATGAGTAACGCTGGGCTGCAGGAAGCACGAGCTGGAATCAAGATTGCCAGGTGAAATATCAATAACTTCAGATATGCAGATGACACCACCTTTATGGCAGAAAGTGAAGAGGAACTAAAGAGTGTCTTGATGAAAGTGAAAGAGGAGAGTGAAAAAGTTGGCTTAAAGCTCAACATTCAGAAAACTAAAATCATGGCATCCAGTCCCACATTTCATGGCAAATAGATGGGAAAACAGTGGAAATAGTGGCTAACTTTATTTTTCTGGGCTCCAGATGGTGATTGTAGCCATAAAATTAAAAGACACTTACTCTTTGGAAGGAAAGTAATGTCCAACCTAGATAGCATATTAAAAAGCAGAGACATTACTTTTGACAGCAAAGGTCCATCTAGTCAAGGCTATGTTTTTTCCAGTGGTCATGTATGGATGTGAGAGTTGGACTATAAAGAAAGCTGAGCACCAAAGAATTGATGCTTTTGAACTGTAGTGTTGGGGAAGACTCTTGAGAGTCCCTTGGACTGCAAGGAGATCCAACCAGTCCATCCTAAAGGAGATCAGTCCTGGATGTTCATTGGAAGGACTGACGCTGAAGCTGGAACTCCAATACTTTGGCCACATGATGCAAAGAGCTGACTCGTTTGAAAAGAGCTTGATGCTGGGAAAGATTGAGGGCTGGAGGAGAAGGGGACAACAGAGGATGAGATGGCTGGGTGGCATCACCGACTCAATGGACATGAATTTGTGTAAACTATGGGAGTTGGTGATGGAGAGGGAGGCCTGGTGTGGTGCGGCCCATGCAGTCGCAGAGAAAGAGTCAGACGCGACTGAGCGACTGAAGTGAGCTGAGCTGCACTGAACAGGTTGCTGGTCATGAGCAGAATGCCAGTGCTTTTTTTCTTAGCCCTTTTGTTGATGTGTAGTTGATTATTTACAGTACTGTGTTATCTTCATGTTCAGGTGTACAGCACAGTGATGTCCGTTCTTTCTTCTGTTATAGCCATTATAGGTTATTATGAGGTTTTGAATAGAATTCCCTATGATAGACAGTAAATCCTTGTTTTTCACCTATGTATAGTGTTAATTGGTCAGTTGTGTTTAACTCTTTGTGACCCAATGGACTGTAGCATGCCCGCCAGGCTCTTCTGTTCATGGAATTCTCCAGGGGAGAATATTGGAGTGCATAGCCGTTCTGTTCTCCAGAGGATCTTCTTGACCAAGGTGTGGAACCCAGTCTCCTGAATTTCAGGCAGACTCTTTACTGTCTGAGCCAGCATGGTCGCTATGTATATACTATAAATGGATACTTTATGTGTAGTAATTTGTTAATTCCACCCTCCTGATTTGTCCCTCCCACTCTCCTCTCTCCCCTTTGGTGACCATATATTTGCGTTCTGCCTCTGAGTCTGCTTCTGTTTTGTATATAGACTCATTTGTATTGTTTTCTAGATTCCACTTGTACCTGATACCATATAATATTCATCTTTCTCTTGTTTGTTTTTTTTTTAATCCAGTCTGCCTCTCTATGTCTTTTGATTAGAGCATCTTGTTCATTGATAGTTCAAGTAATTATTGACAGGTATGTACTTATTGCCATTTTAATCATCGTTTTTCATTCTTTTTCTTTGTCCTTTTGTGCTTTGATGATTTCCTTTTGTAAAATGCTTAAATTACTTTCTTTTTTTTTTTTGGTGAATCTGTTGTATGTTTTTGATTTGTGATTACCATGAAGTTCCAATATGTTGACCTGTAATTATATCTACTTTCTTTAAGGCAAGTAAGTTTAAACATGTTCTAAAAGATCAACATTTTTATACTCCATCCACCACAATTTGTGACTTTCAAGTCCTGGTTTACATCTTCATGCTTATCCTGTTACTCTTAATTGCAGTTATCATCATTTTTATATATTAAAAAATTTTTCTATATACTGGCTTGTTTAAGTGATCTTAATTTCTTTTATGTATTTGTCTTTAATAATGTGATTTTCCCTCGCTTATAGATTCTTGCTTTTCTTATATATAGAGAAAACCCTTCAGTGTTTCTTATAAGATAGGTTTCAGTTCAATTCAGTTCAGTTGCTCACTTTTGTCCAACTCTTTGCAAACCCATGAATCGTAGCACTCCAGGCCTCCCTGTCCATCACCAACTCCCGGAGCCTACCCAAACCCATGTCCATCGAATTGGTGATGCCATCCAGCCATCTCATCCTCTGTCGTCCCCTTCTCCTCCTGCCCCCAATCCCTCCCAGCATCGAGTCTTTTCCTATAAGTCAACTCTTCGCATGAGGTGGCCAAAGTATTG
The DNA here is from genome assembly GCA_006408695.1 of Aepyceros melampus. NCBI lineage: Eukaryota > Metazoa > Chordata > Mammalia > Artiodactyla > Bovidae > Aepyceros > Aepyceros melampus. The sequence continues at coordinate 87,179 of SJXQ01008054.1, read as the reverse complement.
GAGTTTCAGCTTCAGCATTAGTCCTTCCAATGAACACCCAGGACTGATCTCCTTTAGGATGGACTGGTTGCATCTCCTTGTAGTCCAAGGGACTCTCAAGAGTCTTCTCCAACACCACAGTTCAAAAGAACCAGTTCTTCAGCACTCAGCTTTCTTCACAGTGCACCTCTCACATCCATACATGACCACTGGAAAAACCATAGCCTTGACTAGACGGACCTTTGTTGGCAAAGTAATCTCTCTGCTTTTTAATATGCTGTCTATGTTGGTCATAACTTTCCTTCCAAGGAGTAAGCATCTTTAAATTTCATGGCTGCAATCACCATCTGCAGTGATTTTGGAGTCCCCCCAAATAAAGTCAGCTATTGTTTCCACTGTTTCCCCATCTATTTGCCATGAAGTGATGGGACCAGATGCCATGATCTTCGTTTTCTGAATGTTGAGCTTTAAGCCAACTTTTTTCACTCTCCTCTTTCACTTTCATCAAGAGGCTTTTTAGTTCCTCTTCACTTTCTGCCATAAGGGTGGTGTCAAATGCATATCTGAGGTTATTGATATTTCACCAGGCAATCTTGATTCCAGCTTGTGCTTCTAAGATAGGTTTAGTATTGGTGAATTCTTTTTTAGTTTTTGCTTGTCTGAGAAATTCTTTATCTCTCCTTCTAAATGATAATCTTGCCCAGTAGAATGTTCTAGATTGCAGATTTTGCCCTTTCAGGACTTTGTATATGTTGCCACTCCATGTCTGCACAGTTTCTGCAGATAAATCAGCTGATAGCTTTATGGAGATTCCCTTGTAACTGACTCTTCGTTTGGCTCGTGCTGCCATTAGCATTTTAATTATAATATACTTGGCCTGAGTCTGTTTGGGTTCGTCTCTTTTGGGACCCTCTGCTTCCTAGACCTGGATATCTGTTTCCTTCTTTAGGTTTGGGAATTTCATAATTTCTTTAAATACATTTTCAATCCTCTTTCTCTTCTTCTGTAATGTCTATTATGTGTAGATTGACACAATTTATATTATCCTATAGATCTTATATGTTGCTTTCAATTCATTTGTCTTCCTGTCTGATGTTTTGATTGAGTGATTTCCATTATTTTGCCTTCCAGATTACTTATTCATTCTTTTGTGTCATTTAGTCTGATGTTTACTGTCTCTGGATTGGTTTTTATCTTAGCAATTAAACTGTCAGTTTTGATTGGTTTATTTTCATAGTTTTTAGTTCCTTTTTACAGTAGTCTGTGTTCCTATCCACAACCTTTTTAAATTCAGTGAGTGTTTTCATCACCTTCTTTTTTGTCTTGTTGTCTAGTACACTAATAAACCCTTCCATTTGTTCTCTCAGGGGATTTCTCCAGGTTTTTCAGTTGGAGTAGTTCCTCTGTGTTTTCCTTTTACTTGAGTTTCTCTGTCTCTATGAACTTAGGGAAAACAGTTATCTGCTGTGGTTTTGAAACATTGTTTTTATTTGGGAGTCTGTGTAGATGGCTAATGTTTTTGGCATGAGGGCTGGTTTTGGTATGTATGTCAGCCACGCCTTTCCTCGGGATATGTTGGCTGTTAACTTCTTGATAGGGAGTGTGGATATTGTTGCAGTGTCTAGAGCCTTTGTTAGATGTGAAGGGAGGCTCCCCCTCTGCCCTGTCAGGGCCAGAGTCTGCTCCCCAGGTGTTGGAGTAAAAGTGGCTAAATTTGGGACTGATCAGTTCTGTTGCCCTTGAGTGGTCAGGCTTGGTGTCCTGCCTCAGAGGAGGTGACTGCTGAAGCAGTGGGACCTGTGCAGTCACAGAGGACCTGTGCACCACCTCTGTAGGTGTCTGCGGTTCTGCATAGAAGTGGTCCAGGGTCACATCTCCTCTCTGTGTTTGTCCCGGATCTGATTAGTGCATGGGATTGAGTAGAGTAGGCTGGGGCTGGGGCTGCTGGTAGCTGCAGGAACTGCTGTAGCTGTTCTGTCTAAGATCTGGGCTGCTTCTGTGGCAGTTTTCTCTCAGACCTCTCTATCCCAGTTCTAGTGCTAAACTGTGGTGTGGAGTGGCCGAGCCAGGGAGTTCCCCGTGAGAGAGGAGCTGCTGCCTACTTCTGAGCATGCTCGTAGGGGCCATCATCACCTCATTCAGTGCCTCAGGCCCTCCTGCTGTCTCTCTGCAGCTAGCTGTGTTCTCCTGGGACTCTCTGCCTGAGATTCAGCACTTAGCTGCCAAGTGCTTTTGTGGCCGTGTTCCTGGGTATACTGACGATGACCACTGAGGCCCCACCTGCCGCCAGGTGTGTGCACTGACAGGGGCTTCCTTGGCTCCACCTGGATCATTCCCCAGGTGCCACCGTCTGTCTCTGCATGGTGTCTTTGCCCAAATCTCACGGGATCTCATGCCAGGCTGTAGCGTGGAGGGAGCAGGGCTAGGATGTTTGCCCCTTTGGACTGGGAAGAGTATCAGGGTGGCAGCTACCAGAACAAGGCTCTCTCTGCCCTGATTGTTAGCAAGCCAGCACATGAGCACCTCTTACAAGTAGAATCCAGGCTTCTCTAGCCCTGTCTGTCTCGGGGCATTTCTTAGCAGGCAAGGGAACTTGTCTCCTCTGTGCAGGATCTTAGGACTGGGATGCCCAGATTGTGGCTCCACCTGCTCTCTCCATGTGGGCCTTCTCTACCTTACAGATCTCCACAAGAGGCACAGGAATCAACCCAGTGCCACGTATCCCCTGTCCTACCTGATTATCGATCTTTATTGAAACTCTGGTGGTGCAAGCGTACCTCGTCAGCTTCCAGTTAGTTTTCCATGAAACTTTTTTCACATGGAGAAAAATTTTCACATGGAGAAAAATGAGCTCCATGTCCTCCTACTCTGCTATCTTGATTTCCACCATACCCGACTCCTTTCTGTTCTGACACTATAAGGTCATGGATTTACCCTGTGTAGTATTTTGACTTCTGCCTACTTTGCAGTCTGAGTAAACAGTGCCCATTTGCAAATTCCCAAAAGAAAGATAGTTGCAGATAATTGGCTCCAAAGCTTCTAGTTGGTAAAATACTGCAAGGAACTTTGACTCCTTGATGAAATGAAGCAAATTTTCATCTCAGAAGGAAAGAATAATGTTGTCAAAGAACTGCTTTTGGGGCTTGGCAGAAGTAGTATTGCAGAAATAAAGGAAATCTTACCAGTTTTAGGAAAAACATCAGTTGGCTTTGTATATCTTTTATATATAGGTTTACCTCTTTGTCACAGAGAATCACACATGGAGACTACCATGACTGTATGTACTCATTGTAGATAGTTTTGAATATGTAGCTAAGCAAAAAGAAAAGTAAAAATCGGTCAAAGGATTATCTCCCAAGTTAATCAGTGCTAGCATTTCTGTGTGTGTATTTCTGTATAAATATAAATGCATACACACCATTCATTTATATAAAGTATACATTTTACACAGAGAGATGAGATCATACTATATATACTATTTTGTAAGTACTTCAAAAATTGACAACTATTTAAAATTTTCTCATTTCATGAGGTTCTATATCATTAAGAAATTTTTAAAAATTATATTCAGCAGTCATTACAGATAACTTAAAAATATAAAAAAGCATGAAGAAAAATTTAATTAAAGACTCATAATCCCACCAACTGAACATGTGATGTTTACATATAGTTCTTCCAGTTGAAGTATATGTGTATGTATATATTTTCATATATTCCTGTGTATATTTATGTGTGTATATATATATACATCTTGTATGTATACAAATATATGTGTGTATATTCATATAGGTTTGTGTGTGTACTGTAGATACCCACATGCATATATTCATTTGATCATATTTATATTTTAGAAAGCTTCATTTGGCACCAAATATAGGAAAGATTTGAGAGACACATCTGGAAGAGAAGGCTAATTAAACATTATTGTGATCTTGGTGAGAAAGAAGGACTGAAAGTAAGATGATGAAAATGAGGTTGGAGAAAAGATAACCACAGATATGTGGGAACGCCCTGGTGGTGTCAGACAGTAGAATAGCAAACGAGAGAGCAGATAACAGCTTACCAGATGGGTATGTATAGGGCATCAGGGCACAGTATTCTCTTTTCATCTGTATGGAAGACCAACCTTTGAAATACAGATAAAGTCCCTAAACAGTATGTCAATCAGACTTTGAAATTTGCCTCCAATGAATGTTTCTACCCTTTTCAATGGGAATTTTCTTCTTGAATCATCTCCCTGTTAAGAAAATAGGTTAACTGGAATAGAATCACTCTCTTTAATAACTTAAATTGCTTTTTCTTTTCTTTTTTTGAATTCATTCAACCTTCTATAACCATAAGTTGTATAAGTCAATTTATGAAGCTTAACTAAAATGTAACTTCCTTTTTGTCTTGATCTTTCACTGGGAGTTTTTTATTTTCCTGTGCCTGCATAAGAATCTAGGCAGTCTCATGATTTTTCTGACCATTCAAGTAATAAAATGTTCTATCAGGGCCTCCAAGTTACCCAACTGTAGGGGACACCATTTGCATTGTAATCTTTGTAAATGTGTCTCCCCAACTCGAATAGATAATAATCAGAATGGTGCCATTGGAGTTTTGCAACATGGGCTTGAGTTCTAAGGTCACTTTAATATCAAAATCATAGTTTTAATTTAGTATTTAGATATGTTTCATCTCATATGTTGAAGAATACGTTACTTTTCATTCAGTTAGGACTTTTGTTCCTCACCCCGTCTTCATTCCTGGGCCTGGCAGGAGACACACTAGCAGTCTTCAGGAAAGAGTATACTGTAAACCTTATTGCTCAGCCCGTAGGGCTGTGCAGTTGGGAAGAGGCTAGAGGCAGCCCCTCTGACTGGCCTGGCCCTCAGCCTAACTCTCTGCTCATAGCAGTGCCTCATCTATCAGTGGGTTCCCCCCAGGGACCCTGGGCTTCTGCCTTGTGGCAGTTATTGCAAAACCCCTTACTCCTAGGTTGGCTTCCACCCTCTCAGACTCTCCTGTTGAAGAGGATACCTTTTTAAATGACCCCAGGTGGACATTTATACCACTAGTTTTCAGCTGCTGCTGCTGCTAAGTGCTTCAGTCGTGTCCGACTCGCAGCGACCCCATGGACTGCAGCCTACAAGGCTCCTCCGCCCATGGGATTTTCCAGGCAAGAGTACTAGAGTGGGTTGCCACTGCCTTCTCCAAGTTTTCAGCTGGTCCCTAGAATTCCCATACTTCTGACCCATTGCTAGAGGACAGAGCAGGACCTTCTGAGCCACCCATGTGTGTCTGCTATCCTAGCTTGCCTGAGCAGGCACAGGTGAGGGTCAGACGTTATTGCCTTGTGCTCATCAGTCGGGACTGGGACTGCAGCGAAGCTGCTGAGGCAGCCACCCTGAGTGCAAGATTACAGCGGGTGCCAAAAAACTCAGCAATTAAGATAAATAATATTTTAATGAAATATTTTAAAAATAAATATTAATGCAAAAAACCATGATGAGCAAGGTATCAACACTATGAATAAAGATAGGATTAGAGCACAAGATGCTCACTGAGTGCTGTGACTGTTTGAGGTGCATCGCAAACAGCTCTCATGATTGTTCTCCCAAAATGCATCTTCTTTCCAGTGAAGTAAGCCTCAAAAAATTCTCTCAATTGGCAATCTCTATTATATCTATGTTGAAATTTAGGCTCTGTGTTCCAACAGCTCACTTTGAAATGTTTGTTTTTTTGTATTGTTATATCAGTCAAAATTTCCAGTTTAAATTATATCCATCTAGCTATTCATTTAATGGGTTTGTGTAAGAAAGACGATAAAGACACTCTTCAAATGCTAATGCTTAATTCATTTTAAGAGATGATTGAAGGGCTTTTCCCTGGTGGCTCAGATGGTAAAGCGTATGCCTCCAATTTGGGAGACCTAGGTTCAATCCCTGGTCAGGAAGATCCTCTGAAGAAGAAAATGGCAACCCACTCCAGTAGCGATTTTACTTTTACTTTCCAAACTAATAACTGTTAGATGGAAATGTTTATAGTTACAAAGGGTATACTAATTGGTCTGCCTCACAAGTAGGCCTTGAGATTGATATGTAAAATTAAAAGGAGCCACAATGATTCCACTTTCCTGTCCCTTGAAACATTGTCATGTTACCAGCTCCTCTATTCTGCTCACCTGTGTAATCAGCCCACTGCTATTGCTGCTGCTAAGTCACTTTAGTCGTGTCTGACTCTGTGCGACCCCATAGATGGCAGCTCACCAGGCTCTGCCGTCCCTGGGGTTCTCCAGGCAAGAACACTGGAGTGGGTTGTCATTTCCTTCTCCAGTGCATGAAAGTGAAAAGTGAAAGTGAATTTGCTCAGTCGTGTCCAACTGTTAGCGATCCCATGGACTGCAGCCCACCAGGCTCCTCCATCCATGGGATTTTCCAGGCAAGAGTACTGGAGTGGGGTGCCATTGCCTTCTCCAGCCAATCCACTAAGCTGTTCCACAGTGTCTAATCAGTTTGTCAGTGTTAAAAGAGATCTTCAGAAGTGGAATGATGAGTCTGATGCTGTTTGGAGTAAAATTCAGTTCAGTTGCTCAGTCATGTCCAATTCTTTGGGAACCCGTGGACTGCAGCACATCAGGCTTCCCTGTCCATCACCACCTCCCAGAGCTTGCTCAAACTCCTGTCCATCAAGTCGGTGATGTCATCCAACCATTACATTCTCTGTCATCCCCTTCTCCTCCTCCCTTCAATCTTTCCCAGCATCACGGTCTTTTCCAGTGAGTCAGTTCTTTGCATCCGGTGGCCAAAGTATTGTAGTTTCAGCTTCAACATCAGCCCTTCCAATGACTATTCGGGACTGATTTCCTTTAGGATGGACTGGTTGGATCTCCTTGCAGTCCAAGGGACTCTCAAGAGTCTTCTCCAACACCGCAGTTCAACAGCATCATTTCTTTGGCGCTCAGCTTTCTTTATAGTCCAACTCTCACATCCATACACAACTACTGGAAAAACCATAGCTTTGACTAGATGGACTTTTGTTGGCAAAGTAATGTCTCTGCTTTTGAATATACTATCTAGGTTGGTCATAACTTTTCTTCCAAGGAGCAAGCGTCTTTTAATTTCATGGCTGCAGTCACCATCTGCAAGATTTTGGAGCCCGGGAAGATAAAAGTTTCTCACTGTTTCTATTGTTTCCCCATCTATTTGTCATGAAGTGATGGGGTCAGATGCCATGATCTTCGTTTTCTGAATGTTGAGCTTTAAGCCAACTTTTTAACTCTCCTCTTACACTTTCATCAAGAGGCTCTTTAGTTCCTCTTCACTTTCTGCCATAAGGGTGGTATCATCTGCATATCTGAGGTTATTGGTAATCTTGATTCTACCTTGTGTTTCATCCAGCCCGGCATTTCGCATTATGTACTCTGCATAGAAGTTAAATAAGCAGGGTAACAGTATATAGCCTTGATGTACTCCTTTCCCAATTTGGAACCAGTCCCTTGTTCCATATCTGGTTCTAACTATTGCTTCTTGACCTGCGTACAGACTTCTCAGGAGGCAGAGAAGATGGTCTGGTATTCCCGTCTCTTTGTCAGAGAAGAATTAAGGGCCCTCAAGATATTTGATTGTCAGTTTCTTTGTAAAGAGTGTTTTTATTACCCTTCAGCTGCCTTAGAAGTAGTTGTTAGCTAAGGATGAAGTCAAACTTTGTATCAAGGAGTGCAGATAATGTATATCAGTATAAGCATTGAGTTTTTTAAGTTTATTTTCAAGCTGATGTATTAAAGGGGTAATTTAATCCGTAAACATTTGTTATGTAAAGCTAACTTCCTCCAGAGCAGTTGGCGCCAGTGATTTTGAGTGGTCAAAGATAATTCTCTGAAATCAATTCAGGCACCTTCTGCCTGTTTGTGTAACCAGGTACAAATTAGTGAGTCTCTTTCTTATGTCTAGCTGCAGTGTATTGTTCTGTAAAGCATCGGGTTGTCAGCTCTGGTTGAATGACCCAGTTCCATAAGTATAGCCTGTAGTGCATTTGGCTTAATAAATTAAATAAACTAAACTGGAACATGCTGGCCACAGCAAGGAGGATTTTATAGAACCATTCCTACTTGGGAGAGCATAATTGGGATTTAAATTAATTATAATCCAGAAAGTTGTCTTAGCCCAAGCATATGACCTCTGAGACCCCAAATGCCAAAATCATAACTATGTAAAAATGATCCATATAATAACAGAACAAACCCATAAGCTGAATTGAATTTCATGCCATGATGTTTCCTAAAATACATTGTCAAAAGAGTTGTTGTGTACCAGTTCCTGCTGATATATAAATGACCATATTTAAATCTAATTACAGTAACCCTCCTGCAGTGAAAGGCTAACTTGTTCAGAAACTGATTTAGGGCTCAGGGAGTCTGTAGCCCTGTTGCTGCAAGTGAGCAGAAGGTCTGTGAACATGAACACACATTACAAAGTCCACATTTCCAACAAAACATTTTGCAGAGAATAAAATGGAAATACAAGAAACATGTACACATTTACTGAATATTTTTATTAGTATTAGCATTGATGCAAAAGAATACATTTCACACATATAGTACAAAGCATAACCAAATAAATTCCATTTTAGCCCTTCTAGTTAAAAAAAAAAATCATGCTTAGTCTCTGCAAGCGGGTTTGCTGGAAGTGCCAGGGTATCAAGGCCATCAGGAACTTTTCTCCCTTGAAATCAGTGACTTTAAGAAACTTTATATGTATACACATATGTAGATATTTGTATGAAGCTCTTACTGTAGAAATGGTATATATTTACTGTTGAAAATCACATATATAGATTAAAAGGAGACAATAACCTTCAATAATCCCCCCATTTAGGGATTATCACCAACTATTTCAGGTTGGTACACTGCAAACCAGACCTGAAGACAGAATGAAGTGCCTGGAGGTTCTGCGGGAGTGCTCGTGGGAGAAACCTGTGCTTAACGGAGGCCGCAGGACGGGGCTGGGGTGGGGGCTGTCTGCTGCGTGAGGTGTGCAGTCTTCAGCTGGTCCTTGAGATGGTCTGGAAGTGGAGTAGCCCTTCGGGGTTGTTCCTCAGCTAGACGGAGGGCTAGGGTCTTTGTTCCCCTGGTTGACCGATAATAGGACACAGCCTGCCCCTGGAGAGAGGGTGCAGCCTCAGGCCCAGGCAGGTTCAGAGAGGGCCTAGCTGTGCCCTGACGCTGATAGTGCTGGACGATCCTGGCAGCCTGGAGATGGGTGCTTCTGTGCTGTGGTTCTGTGTGCGGGTAGGTTTGGGGTCATGGTAGCTTGATGGGAGATGGATCTTGTCAGGACACCACAGTATCCACTGAAATTTAGCTCTTGCATTGCTTGGATCAACTTGCTTAGTAGGCTCAAGTTACTTTATGTGGGAACAACTTCTCCAGTACCCTGACTGGTCTCTCTTTCTGAGGGAAATGCGGAGTACCTAGCCCTGTGGTGGCAACTGTCCTTGGGGTCACAGCTGGTGCTTATAAGCTTTCTCTGCCATTGTCCATTCTAGATTTGCCTTGTTCTTGAGGGCTGTTCATAGGAGCCTTGGGGTCCTGGCCGTTATGCCTTCTCTCGCTGTGGCTACTGCCCTTATCTATTTTCTTTTAAAATTTGGCAGAGAAATACTAAACAAATTTCCAGTGGGTCATCTGGGTACCAAACATACTCCTTCCTCCTCCTGTTGTGTAAGAGCAAGCCTTCCTTCTGATACTCTGGGTTGGTTACTTCTGCAGGATGGTAACTTCTGGTCTATTGGTCTCTTGGGAAATAGAATTTCTAATGTGAAATATTAGAGTATTAGTTAATACTTCACTATTCTGTAATAGTTAAATAAAACCCCAGTATACCCCAAGAAAGAAGTCTGTTTTTATAAGAAGTTAATTTGGCCAGCATGAACATGGGAAAATAAACATCACAGAAAATGGTTCTTAATGATTTAGGCAATCACAAATCACAAATGAATGATTAACTGGCTTAAATATCACTGATGATTATGACTCTGTTGTATATCAAGCTTGTTCAGGGCAGGTAAGAGAGCACTTAAAGGATCATGCTGAAATAAGCAGATTGCAGCAAATGCCCTTTGGTTACCTTTGCAATGAAAAGCTCGTTCACCTTGGCCTTTTTTCCCCCTTTACCTAAGAGATTAAAACAAAAGATTTATTGTGGATTTCTGTTAACTGGGGTGTAGAGCTTCCCAGGTGGTGCAGTGATAAAGAATCTGCCTGCCAGTGCAGGAGACACAGGTTCTGGGTTTAGAAAATCCCCTGAAGGAGGAAATGGGAACCCACTCCAGTATTCTTGCCTGGAAAATCCCGTGAACAGGGGAGCCTGGCAGGCTACAGACCATGGGGTCGCAAAGAGCCAGACACGACTGAGTAAACATGCAGGGAGGTAATATGGAGGATGGAGGAAAGAGGTTTGGATGGAGAAAGAGGGATAGACAGCCTACATTCTGATTATCCATGAGAAAAAGTCCCAGTTCAGCTGCTTTTGATCTCTAGCCACTTCTGCGATTGTAGATGCTCATGACTCTTCTCTCTGGACAGAGTAAGATGCATATTTGTAGGCCAAAAATGATGGCACTGGTGAGATGTATGCTGCAATTGCCACTGTTCTGTGGACCACAGCTCATGCAGAAAGGCCGTAAGTGGCCTCTCGGATGCTGGAGATTAGCCAGTGGGGTCCCTTCTCCTGTGACAGCACAGCAGGGACTTTGAAGTCAGACCTGAGTTCATTTTCTAGCTGTGCCACTTACAAGGTATGTGACTTTGAGTAAGTAACCCTTCTCTGCCTTGTTTTCATGTCTGAAAACTGGGGACCCAGATATCTACTTAATGAGAGGGTTGTAAGGATAAAATGAGTTCATGCATGGAAAGGGCCTGCCACATAGTTTCTGCTCAATAAACATTCACCTCCTTCTCTCCACTCTGCTAGGAGACCTTTCTGTGACTCCGGGAATTGTCCTCTGGTAGCTCTTTTCTATAGAAAAGGCCTCTTTGGAGACACAGATGTATAGAACGGCCTTTTGGACTCTGTAGGAGAGGGAGAGAGTGGGATGGGTTGGCAGAGTGGCAGTGTAACATGTGTGATATCATAAGTGAAATGAATCGCCAGTCCAGGTTTGATGCAGGATGCAGGATGCTTGGGACTGATGCACGGGGATAGTCCGGGGAGAGGGTGTGGGGCGGGAGGGTGGA
>SJXQ01008054.1:38537-75351 GCA_006408695.1 Aepyceros melampus | reverse complement strand
TTTGGTGTGAAACCCCCTGCCATTTTGCCCAAGACACAGGCTTCACAGCTCTTCTAAGGGGCAGGGCTCTGGCCAGAAAGACAGTTCACTCACTCGGTGCAGCAGGGCCTTGAGCCTTGCCAGTGTAGAGCCCTGTATCCCTGTGGAGCTGGGACTGCCCTGTCCTCATCTGGAGTTTGCTCTGGGTTTTTAAGAGGCTCCAAAGTAGCGCAGCAGGAGAGGCCTAAGGCTGAGCGGGGGACCAGCCATCCCCTGGATTCTGGCTTTGGATGAAAGCCACTAGCTTCACCTCCTTTTCTGAATCTCCTTTGAAATGCTTTCTCTCTGATGGACTTGGAACAGACTGCGTGCTCAGGGATGCTTTTTGCCTGAGTCTTCTGCCAGGGCCTTTTTCAAAGCTGGACTGATCCTTGGTTCTGATAATGCAAAGTGATTGTCAGACCTCTGGGGTGGCAGCTGGCAGGAAACTTTGCCCTTCCAAGTTACTCCTGGATGTTGAACCAAGCCATCAGGACATATGCAGATGATGAATCAGGAAGAGCACCTTTGCCCTCTTCTCCCAGATCTAGAAACAGTGTGGAGAATTACCAGGAAGCAGTATCTGTGCCATATGAAATGTCAGCCCTCCCTTTTCCCCTCTCAGCCACATCCAATTCTTCTTTGTTCCAACTGTGAGAGGACTTAATCTCATCATCCTGACCTTTTGCAGTCGAGTGTCCTCCAAGGAGATGATCCATGGGGAGGAAGGGGAGGGCTGATAGTGGAGGTAATCTCTCAAAGTCCTGTTTCAGCAACTGTAGATCATGAGGAGGAGAGGCAATTCTGGAGACCATCACGACCATCCTACTTCCGCCCTGCTGAAACTCAGTCCACACTGTCAGTGTTTTGACCTCTCTTCCCTACATGGATGGAATAAGTTGTGCTTTTGTTGAGATGAAAGATCCACATAATTAGAGGGCAAACAGTTTTCAGTGAGTTTGCTGCTTCAAATTTCTCATGAATGAAAATGTAACTTTAATCATGGCTTAAGTGATTTTGTGTGGAGTATTTTATTTCTCTTTAATCTTGGGATTGTTAGCAGAAGAAAAGAGCAGTGTCTCAGACTTCATCAGAATAAAACAGAAGACTCATGAAAACTCAGATTGCTCAGCCTGACCCTTAGAACATCAGGCATTGGGCTCAAGAATTTGCAATTTCAATAGGTGACGCTGCTCTGCTGGCCCAGGAGCACACTTTGCAGATTACTGATTTATATAACAGCCTGACCATCTGGAACCTTAGAGACTGGCATTATTTTGTAATGCAAACTGTGCCAGATTTGATATAGATTCAGATGGCAACTTTGCAGGTTATAAGAGTTGAAACAACTGAATCTAAGAAACTCAAAAGTTTCATTTTCTGAAAATCAGGAATGAAAACAATACCTGCATCTCAGAACTGCTCTGAAAATGAGATGAGGTCGTGCACGTGAAAGAGCTTGGTATATGGCAAAGCACAATCTAAGTTTCCTTCATCCTAGGTGTACTTTCGTTTTTCTTTAATTTGTTTGTTTGTGGCTGTGCTGGGTCTTCGCGGCTGTGTTTCGCCTAGGCTTTCTCTCTGCGGGGCACGGGCTCCTTGTGCTGGCTTCTCTTGTTGCAGAGCACGGGCTCAGTAGTTGTGGTGCATGGGCTTAGTTGCCTGTGAAGTCTTTCTTGATCAGGGGTCGAACGTGTGTCCCCTGCATTGGCAGTCAGGTTCTTAACCACTGGATCACCAGGAAAGTCCCCTAGATGTATAGTCAACTTTTATCTTAAGAATAAAATCTTTTAACATCTGGGATAGAAGTCTTTCATTGTTATCATTGCTGCTGCTGCTGCTGCTGCTAACTCGCTTCAGTCGTGTCTGACTCTGTGCGACCCCATAGATGGCAGCCCACCAGGCTACCCCATCCCTGGTATTCTCCAGGTAAGAACACTGGGGTGGGTTGCCATTTCCTTCTCCAATGCATCAAAGTGAAAAGTAAAAGTGAAGTTGCTCAGTCGTGTCCAACTCTTAGTCCCATGGACTGCAGCCTACCGGGCTCCCCATCCATGGGATTTCCCAGGCAAGAGTACTGGAGTGGGGTGCCGTTGCCTTCTAATCTACTATTTATTGTACTTTCTGTACAAGGGACTTAACACATTTTCCAGAAACTTCATAAAATCTACTTTATCATATAAACTTCTTACCTATTTAAAATGTTTTTGAAGCCTTAGGGTGGGGCAGCACCCTTGGGTTTGTGAGGCCCCTGTCTATATGCACAATTTGAACTAAAAATGTGGTACACTCATACCATAGAATGTTATTTAGAGTTAAAAATAAATGGACTAGGAAATTAAGAAATATAGAAAAAACTTGGATGCATGTTACTAAGTGGAAGAAGCCAGTTTGAAAAGGCTACATAATGTATGGTTCCAACCATGTGATATTCTGGAAAAGGCAAAACTGGGGAGACTGTAAAAAAGTCAGTGGTTGCCAGGGCTGAGGGAAAGGAGAGGACTGACTAGGTAGAGCACCTAGGGTTTTTAGGGCAGTGGAATATGTATGATTTTATGGTGATAGAAGCAGGGGGTGTATGTGAAGTCTCCATACTTTCCTGTCAGTTTTGCTGTGAATCTCAGATGCTCTAAAAGAATAGTCTGTAAATTGGAAAGAAAAAAAAAGTGGTTGTCAGGTGTTGAGGGTGATGACAAGGTAAAAGAGGGATGAGATTGCTGTTTGATACTGTAATTGTAGATACCTGTTACTATACATTTGTCCAAACCCGTCGACTATACCACACCAAGAGTGAACCCTGGGGCTTCCCTGGTGGCTCAGATAGTAAAAAGCTGCTTGTAATGCAGGAGACCCAGGTTCAACTCTTGGGTCAGGAAGATCCCCCAGGGAAGGGAATGGCAACCCACTCTAATATTTTTGCCTGGAAAATTCCATGGGCTGGGAAGCCTGAAAGGCTACAGTCCATGGGGTCACAAAGACTAACACTTTCACTTTCAAGAGTGAACCCTTATGTAAACTTTGGACTTTAGGTGGCAATGATGTGTGAGTGTTGATTCATCAACTGTAAAAAGTAGATCACTAAGGAATGTTGATAGTGGGGGACTGTGCCTGTGGAGGTATGGGGTATCTGGGGACTCCGTACTTTGTTTTCAGTTTTGTCGTGAACCCAAAACTCTGTTTCCTGTGTGTGTGTGTCTGTTTTGTTGACATATAGTTGCTATATAATATTATATAAATTACAGATGTACAATATAGATGTATGTATAGATGACTCACAGTTTTCAAAGGTTATGTTCCATTTGTAGTTATTATCCCTGTGTTGTGCAAAAATTATCACTGTGGTTTTTGTCCAAGAGTGTTCCGTTGTGTTTTCCTCTGCCAGCTCTGTATAGTATCCAGTCTTACATTTAGTTCTTGTGGCTTCTTTTATACCTTATAGTTTGTGCCTGGTATTCCGCCACCCGCCTCTCTGCCCCTTCCTGCCGGTAACCACTGCTTTCTTCTTTTTATCTGTAGGTGTCTTTTTTTGTTAAATTCACTAGTTTGTTGTAGTTTTTAGATTCTACATAAGTGATAGCATACAGTATGCCTTTCTCTGCCTGACTTATTTCACTTTGCATAATGCCCTTCAAGTCCCTCCATGTTGCTGCAAATGGCAAACTTTCATTCTTTTTTATAGCTGAGTAATATTCCATTGTGTGTCTGTGTGTGTGTGTGCGCGCGCACATACGCTCAGTTGTGTCCAACTCTTCGTGACCCCATGGCCTATAGCCCTCCAGGCTCCTCTGTCCATGGAATTTTCCAGGCAAGAATACTGGAGTGGGTTGCCATTTCCTTCTTCAGGGGATCTTCCTGATCCTGGGGTTGAACCTACGTCTCTTGTGTCTCCCACATTGGCAGGCAGGTTCTTTACCAACCGAACCACCAGGGCCCCATATTCCATCATATCTATTTATCTATGTGTGTGTGTGTATAAAATATATAACATATATACCACCTTTATTGATTGATCTGTTTATGGACACCTAGGTTGCTTCCATATCTTGGTAATTATAAATAATGCTACTGTGAACTATGAATGCTAGTATTTCATGTGTGTATCTTTAAAAATTATTATTATTATTGGATAAATACCCAGAAGTGGAATTGCTTGGTCATATGGTGTTCTATTTTTAGCTTTCTGAGAATCCTCCATGCTGTTTTCCACACTGGCTGCACCAGTTGACAGTCTCACCAACAGTACACAAGGCTTCTCTTTTCTCCATATCCTTGCCAGTGTGTCATTTCTGTTCTTTTTGGAGTTAGCCATTCTGACAGGTGTGAAGTGATAGCTCATTGTGGGTTTGATTTACACTTCCCTCATGATTAGTGATGCTGAGCATCTTTTCATGTGCCTTTTGACCATCTGCATTTCATCTTTCAAAAAATGTCTGTTTAGGTCTTCTGCCCATTTTTAAATTGGATTGTTTGCCTTTTTTTTTTTTATGTTGAGTTGTATGAGCTGTTTGTTGGATATTGATCCCTTATTGATCATATCATTTGCAAATGCTTTTTCCCACTCAGTAGGTTGTCTTTTCATTTTCTCAATGCTTTCATTTGTTGTGCCAAAGCTTTTAAGTTTAATTAAGTCCCATTTGTTCATTTTTGCTTTGGTTTCCTTTACTCTGGGAGATAGATCTGAAAAAATTATTGCTGAGATTTATGTCAAAGAGTATTCTGCCTATGTTTTCCTCTAGTAGTTTTATAGCATCCAGTCTTACATTTAGCCCTGTAACTCATTTTGAGTTTGTTTTTATATGTGGTATTAGAGAATGTTCTGACTTCATTATTCTACGTGTAGCTGTCTAGTGTTCCTGGCACCACTTACTGAAGAGACAGTCTTTTTCTCCATTGTATGTTCTTGCCTCGTTTGTTGTAGATTAATTGGCCATAGGTGTGTGAGTTTATTTCTGGGCTCTCTCTTCTGTCCCATTGATCTGTGTGTCTTTTCTGTGCCAGAACCATTCTGGGTGTTTCAGCTTTTCCCCCCAGCTTTTAAAAATTGGAATATAATTGATTTACAGTGTTGTGTTAGTTTCAGGTGTACAGCAAAGCGATTCAGTTCTACACATACAACATCTATTTATTTCAGATTCTTTTCTCTTATAGGTTATTACAAAGTATTGAGTATAGTTCCCTGTGCTATACAGCGGATCTTTGTTGGTTACTTATTTTAAATACAGTAGGGTGTATATATTAATCCCATGTAGGTGTTAACTCCTCTCTAAGTGTTCAGTAGAGTTTGCCTGTGAAGACATCTAGTCCTGGACTTTTGTTTGTAGAGAGTTTCTAAACTTCAGATTCAGTTTCAGTATGGGCAATTGGTCTCTTCCTGCACTTCCCTGGTGGCTCAGACGGTAAAGCATCTGTCTGCAATGTGGGAGACCTGGGTTCGATCCCTGGGTCGGGAAGATCCCTGGAGAAGGAAATGGCAACCCATTCCAGTACTCTTGCCTAGAAAATCCCATGGACAGAGGAGCCTGGTCTCCATGGGGTCGCAAAGAGTCGGACACGACTGAGCGACTTCACTTCACTTCACTTCTTCAATTGGTCTCTCAGGGAGGCCTGGCATGCTGCAGTCCATGGGGTCACAAAGAGTTGGACACGACTGAGCGACTGTACGGAACTGAATTGGTATCTTCATATTTTTTTTCTTCCTGGTTTAGTCTTAGGAGATCGTACCTAATACATTTTTTTTTTTAGAAAAGAATTGTCCCTTTTATCTAGGTTGTCAATCTTACTGGCATATATTTGCTCACATACCTTGGAGCCTTTGTATTTTTGTGGTGTCAGTTGAACTCCTTTTTCCTTTCGGATTTTATTGATCTGGGCCCTCTCTCTTTTTCTTGAGGAGTCATTTTCTTTTTTAATATCTGTTTAAAGAACCAGGATTTGGTGCCAGTCATCTTTTCTATTGTTTCTTCTTTAGTCTTTGTTTCACTTATTTCTGTTTTGATCTTTATGATTTCTTTCCTTCTACCAACTTTGGGTTTTGCTTGTTCTTTTTTCCCTATTTTACATTGCTCATTTGATACTTTTTGTGTTTCCTGAGGTAAGCGTTTATCACTCTAAACTTCCCTCTTAGCACTGCTTTTGCGCATCCATAGGTTTTGGATTGTTGAGTTTTCACTTTCACTTTCACTTTCACTTGTCTGTAGGTATTTTTTAATTTCCTTTTTGCTTTCTTCAGCGACCCATTGTTTGCTTCGTAACATATTGTTTAGCCTCTATGTATTTGTGGTTTATTTGATTTTTTTTCAGTTTTTTTTTTTTTTACTTGAAGTTGATTTCTAGTCTCATAGTGTTGTGAACAGACAAAAATAAAATGCTTGATATGACTTCAGTTTTCCTCGGTTTTACTGAGGCTTGTTTTATAGCCCAGCTAGTGATCTGTCCTGGGGAATTTCCATGTGTACTTGAAGAGTGTATATTCAGTTGCTTTCAGGTGGAATGCTCTCTATAAATCAGTTAAGTTCATTGGGTGTTTTTTACGTTCCTAACGTGTGTTTTAAGGTCTGTGTTTCCATATTGGTTTCCTGTCTGGATGATCTGTCCATTGATATAAATGGAGTGTTAATGTCCCCTACTATTATCGCATTTTCTTAGATTCCACATGTAAGTGATAGCATTCAGTGTTTGTCTTTCTCTGACAGACCTATTTCACTAAGCATGACACCTTCCAGGTTCATCCATGTTATTGCACATGGTAAAAGTTCATATTTTTATGGCTGAGTTATCTATATATATATATTCTTCAGAAATATTACCAGAATTACTGAGTTAAAGGGTATGCTTTACCTGGCATATCACACACACATAGGACTTTCCTAGTGGCTCAGACGGTAAAGTGTCTGCCTACAATGCAGGAGACCTGGGTTCAATCCCTGGGTTGGGAAGATCTTCTGGAGAAGGAAGTGGCACCCCACTCCAGTATTCTTGGAAAATCCCATGGACAGAGGAACTTGGGGGGCTACAGTCCATGGGGTCACAAAGAGTCAGGCACGACTGAGCGACTTCACTTTCACTTTCTATTATTGTGTTACTGTCAATTTCTCCTTTATGTCCATTAATATTTTCTTTATTTATGTATTCCTTGCTTGAGTGCACATGAATTTACAATTTATCTTCTTGGACTGATTCCTTGGTCATTATGTAGAGTGCTTCTTTGTTATCTTGTAACAGTCTTTATTTTAAAGTATACTTTGTTTTATATAAGTATTGCTGCTCTGGTTTTCTGTTGGTTTCTGTTTGCATGTAATACCTTTTTCTATCCCCTCACTTTTAGTCTGTGTATATCTCTAGATCTGAAGGGAGTCTCTTGTAGGCAACATGTATATGGGTCTGGAGCATTTGGTTCATTTACATTTAAAGTGATTATCAATATGTATGTTATTATTGCCATTTTGTTAATTGTTTTAGAGTTGCTTTTGTAGGTATTTTTTCCCCTTTTTATTCCTTCTTGTGATTTGATGAGTATCATTTGTTATTTTGGATTCCTTCCTCTTTTTGTGTGTATATATTATAGATGTTTGATATGTGTTTACCATGAAGCTTTTGTATAGCAGCTTTTGTATAGTAGTCTGTATATATACAAAAATTTCATGGCAAACACAAAGTAAACATTTATATATACACACACACCCACATATACACACAAAAAGAAGGAATCTAAAATAACACTGAAGATAGTCATCTATAGTAGTCTATATATGTATAGACTTTCTTCACTGATTCCTTCTAGTGTATTTTTCATTTCTGTTATTGTATTCTTCACCTCTGTTTGGTTGTTCTTTATATTCTGTAGCTCTGTTAAAAACTTATAACTTCTTGCTCTGCCTCCATCCTTCTCCTGAGTTTACCTTTACACATAAACTCTTTCTTGGGTAGATTGTCTATCTGGACTTCATTTAGTTCTTCTGGGGTTTTATTCTTGTTAGTTCATTTGGAACATGGTCCTCTTCTGCCTCGTTTTTTCTAAGTGCTGTTTGTATTTTTATGTACATAGTAGGTTAGTTATGTTTATTGGCCTTGGAGAAGTGTCCTGTAGATATCTGTGCCTCACCACAGCACACTCCCCTCTCATCCCCCAAGCTGTATGCTCTAGGGGTTCTCTGTAAAAGAGCTGTGAGTCCTACTGTGACGGGCTGACTGCGTGGTCACTCAGGCCCCTAGTCTGGCTGGTTGTCTGGCCCTGCCTGTGTGGATTCTCCTGACTCTTGGTTAGTGTGGCCTGATCTTGAGGCTGCAGGCCGCAGAACCCTAGGAGGCCTTAGAGCTAGTGGTGGCTCGCTAGTAGCAGGCTCTGGGTCCAGAACACTCCAGGGTTGGTGCCATCCCACAGGTGGATAATGCCAGCTCCCAGTGGTGGCTCGCTAGTAGCAGGCTCTGGGTCCAGAACACTCCAGGGGTTGGTGACAAATTGCTGGCAGAACTGGGTTCTGAAGTCTGGGCTGTTGGGCCCAGGGATCCCAGGACGGGTGTCAGACCACTGGTGGTGTGTGTGGGAGGGAAGGGACTGCCTCCTGACACAGCTGGGTATGAGGCTGGGGAGAAGCTGGTGCTGGCCTGCTGTTCCAGGAAGCCTCTGTTGTGGGTGGGCTGCGTGAGCGTGGTTTTCTTGTGTCTGGTGTCTGCCCACTGATGTTTGAGGCTGGTCTAGAGGCCAGTACAGGCTTCTGGAGGGCAGGATTGGGCTTGCCTACTGGTGGATGGAGCTGGATCTTGGCAGCAGCTTCTGGGGACAGGGCCATGTCTAGGGGAGTGTCAAGAGATGGCTGTGGTCTCAGGAAGTCTTTAGGAAACCTGTTTGCTTGATGGATGGGTCTGTGCCTCCACCCTGTTTAGTTGTTTGACCTGAGGCATCCAAGTGCTGGTGCCTAAAGGCTGCTGGATAAGGCCAGATTTGGGCACTAATGAGCTAGAGGGAAGGGTCCCCAAATGGTGGCCAGCAGTAGGCATGTCCATGAGACAGAGGGAACCTCCCCATTGTGGCTGCCGCCAGGGTCTATGTGCCCGTGGTGAGCCGCAGCCACCCCTGCCTGTCCAGAGACTTTCCAAGACGAGCAAGGAGGTCTAGCCCTGGTTCCCATTAAATTCCTGCTTTTATCTTGGGTCCTGGTGTAAAATTTTATGTGCACCTTGTATGAATGATGTCTCTATTTCTCCGCCTCCTCCCCCTCGTGCCCTGCTCCCGTCCTGTGGGACTCTTGAAATCAAGTCCCACTGGCCTTCAATGCCAAACTCTATAAAACCTCATCTTTCCAGTGCAGGATCCTAGGGTTGGTGAGCCCAAAGTGAGGCTAAGAACTCCCTCCTCTGGGACAGCCCTATGCTTACTCTTGTTTGTGGGTTGCCCACCTGGGGATATGGGACTTGGTCATAGACTGTGAGTCCACTTCTCCTGCCCATCTTGCTGTGGTTCCTTCTTTTTGTCTTTAGTTGTAGAGGAGCTCTTCTGGTAGGAGTGGTCTTTTCATAGGTGATAGCTCTTTAGCTGTGATTTTGGTGTGCTTGTGATAGGTGACCTCAGGGTCTTTCCACTCCACTATACCACTTTCTTGGCCAATCCTTTTCCAACCCAAAACTTTTCTATGAAACAGTCTTATTAAAAGAGCACACCAAAAATGTATTCAAGAGCCCATGTGAAAGTGGCTGTGTTAGATAGAATAATGGCCCCCCAAAATGTCCACATCCTAACCCCTGGAATCTGTGAACATGTCCCTTTCTGTGGCTGAATAAGCTTTGCAGAGGTGGTTGTTCAGCATTTGAAATAGGAAGCTCATCCTGGATTATTTGGATGGGCCACATGTGATCATACGGATCCTTAAGAGGGTGACAGGAGTGTTAGAGAAGAAAACATGAGAATGGAAGCAGGGGTAGGTAGTGGGGAGTGTGTGGTGTGTGACCGAGGCGGGGAGCCTTGCAGATGTTATGTTGTTGGCTCTGAAGATGGAGAAAGAGCCCATGAACTCATCAGTGCAGGCAGCCTCTGAGAGCTCAGAAAGACCAGGAAGTGGCCTCTGGATGGAATGTAGCCTTGCTGACACATTTTAGACTTTTGATCACCTGAACAGTAAGATAATAAATTTGTGTTAAGTCAGTCCATTTGTGGTAATTTGCTGCACCAGCAATAGGAAGCTAACAGATTTTTTTTTTTCAATGAAAATTTAGGAAATTGAGAAGAGAATTTACCTAGTTTATTACCATGTAAAAGTCAATCCATAGTGGTAGTGTTCAAGTTCAGGAACCACTTGTTCGGGTGAAGGCTGGAACAGGAGGCCACGGGTGTCACTTGAGGGGTGTTCCTGCATTTGGAAGCACGAGAGCGAGGAGCCAGAGTTGCCTCCCTGCAGCCTCTGTCTAGGGGTTCTGTTGCCTGAATTTTTTGAGGATCTGATCCTGCAGTCTTATGGCTTCTGACTTTGTACAGTGTGCATTACTGTTTCCTCGTGTATATTGCAATTATGAGTTTGTCTTTAGTGGTGTAAATTGTGTGGAGATTTCATGGGCCTGTTTGAGGATGTGTTCTTCCAAAGACATTTTGCTTTTGCTTTCAACAGTTGTTCACGGATATTACCTGCCTGAGACTTCTTGTTTGCTATTTAACTTGGGTAGTCCAGCATCAGCTTCAAACCCCCAATCTGGGTTAATGTGAAGATGGACTCTATGTTGTTATTATTTTTTAACCAGAGCTCAGATTAAAACAGGCAGGCTTCCTTTAGTTGTCCTGTGTCTCTGAGTGAATTTTCCCCCACTTTCTACATGTTGAGAGCACAGCTCTTCAAAGTGTTCAGTCTTTCTTGGAGGGCCATTTCCCAGGTGCATCCCTGACTCTCAAGACCATGTTTCCAGGTCTGATTTAAAATCCCTTCATGATACAGATCTGCAGGTATTCCTGGGCCTGACATAGTATCAGCTCACATGCTTACACTGGATTTTTAATTAGCCTTACTTTGGCCTCTAGAGATTTCTCTTACATTTTCTTAAAAACTCAAATATACATTTAAAGAATATTTTGCTGGAATATATAATCTATAAA
This sequence comes from Aepyceros melampus, assembly GCA_006408695.1. Taxonomy (NCBI): domain Eukaryota; kingdom Metazoa; phylum Chordata; class Mammalia; order Artiodactyla; family Bovidae; genus Aepyceros; species Aepyceros melampus. The sequence continues at coordinate 64,256 of SJXQ01008054.1, read as the reverse complement.
AATATTGAATCATCATATATATGTATACCTGATGGAGAAGGCAATGGCACCCCACTCCAATACTCTTGCCTGGAAAATTCCATGGACGGAGGAGCCTGGAAGGCTGCAGTCTATGGGGTCACTGAGGGTCGGACATGACTGAGTGACTTCACTTTCTCTTTTCACTTTCTGCATTGGAGAAGGAAATGGCAACCCACTCCAGTGTTCTTGCCTGGAGAATCCCAGGGATGGGGGAGCCTGGTGGGCTGTCGTCTATGCAGTCGCACAGAGTCGGACACAATTGAAGCGACTTAGCAGCAGCAGCAGCATTGTATACCTGAAACTGACATAATATTTAAATCAGCTGTGTGTGTATGTTAGTTGCCCTGTCATGTCTGACAATTTGCGACCCCACAGACTGTAGCCCACCAAGCTCCTCTGTCCATGAGATTCTCCAAGCAAGAACACTGAAGTGTGTTGCTATTCCCTTCTCCAAGGGATCTTCTCAACCCAGGGATCAAACCCTGGTCTCCTGCATTTCAGGCAGATTATTTAGTGTCTGAGCCACCAGGGAAGCCCCAGATCAGCTATACTTCAATTTAAAAATAAAGGGCATTTGCTATATTTTATGCATTTATAAGTATTCGTAATATTTATACTTTATAAATATGTTTGTAACCCTCATTATTTAAAAGTATAAACTTTATAAAAATTAATAAAATTGTGGAAGCCTTTTTTGGGTTCTCACGTTTGCTGCTTCTAGGTCTTCACACGTTCCTTCAGCCTGGAATAATCTTCCTCCTTTGCACTTGGCCAAGCCAGTTGTCACACACTTCAGGAAGCCATCTGTGAACCCTCCACTCCCACACCTGATGCAGAGACGTGACTGTTTGCCCTCCTGTGTAGCTTCTGCTGGACTAGATGATTTGTGAGACAATGTGTATTAGTTTACCTGAGCCTGACACTTAGGAAAATCAAGTATTTAGAAATGAATCAACATCTTCTGTTGACTTTTGTTGTGTATTGTTATTTTTAAATGTAAGTCTTATCTTCTCCATGAGATCATTGACCTCTAGCTAGTCTTTTATGAATTTCCCTTGGCTCCTAGCAAAATGGTGAAATTCCCAATGAGAGTAACTCCACCAATGGTTATCAGTTTATTAATGAAAGCCTGTTGACTTCTTGTTCACAATAGAAAACAAATATTCATTCCAAATTTGTTTTACTCAGTTTATTTTTCCATCTTAAAATTTAGCTCTTGTCTGAGAATTTCTAAAAATGCTGTATTGATCTTTCTGTTGCCCTTCACTAGAATTACCTTATCCTTTCTTTATAAGATCCGATTTTATGTCAAAGGGAGTTGGATGAAAATTTGTCCTTTCACTGTTGGGTACCTTCAAAGTATGAACAGAAACAGAATGCAAGAGATGTTGGTGGGAGGGCTGTGTGAGCCAGGTAGCTACTCTTTAGGGCTGGGAGAATCAAGTATGTTTGAAGGCCTTATGATTGGAGCCAGAATAGAAAAAGAGAAACAGAGGTTTAAGAAAGAGAGGAAATGATGATGAGACACAGCCCTGCCTTCATACACTCCCCTAAGAAGTCCAGTACTTATTCTGATAGCCTTGGTAGAGCACTCTTAGTAAATGCTTCTGTTAGCTTTTCTGGAGAGAGAGCAGCTGTGGCCAAGGTGGCTGCTGAGCTTGTTTCATGCTTTTCCTCCCTGGTCAAGGCACACCAGCATGATCAGAGAATCCCGACCTTTCAGAGAGCTGCTTGGTGAAGGGGGAAGCCAGTGGCTTACAGCAGTATGCTGGATGGATGTTGTATAAAGCCGATAGAACACTCCTGTTAGCTAAGGGAGACAGTGATATGAAGTGAAATGTGGCTCTAAAAGTCTTTAATATAGGGGTATTAAAGTTTAAAGCTGTTTTGTAGTTCATGTTTGGTTCATGTGATAGTTCATTCCACTTCCCGCCTTTAGCCATGTGCTCTTGTACCTTAAATTCAGATAGAAAGATGAAACCTAAAACATATCATTGGGATTGCTGTTAGATGACTGAGTCAACTTAGTTCCTGAATATTTACACACACACATGCCTGCTCATACTTACACTTAAAAATGAGACAGGCATGCCTTTTAGATTTCTTTTGATTCAAGTAATTATTATTTTGATTCCATTCATAATTCGTACAGATTTTTATTTTGAAAAAAAAAAAATGGGTTTAGAAACACAAGTTTCTCTCCTGCCAAGGCTGGATCTAAGCTTAAAATCAGAGAATATTCTCTGCAAGTTCAAGGTGTTTCTGTTAATTTTTTATATGCCTTAAAAGCAGAAAATTACATACTGATATTTGCATATATCAAATATATATATATATATATCAATTATATCCCTGTTTGCTGAGAAGGCAGCACAGCTAATAGCAAAAATGTGGATTTTATACAAGAAGGGATGATGTCACCGTGGATAGACTAATGAGTATCTATTAGAGAGACTTCAGATGATCAGTTATTGTTTGCAGAAAATCTTAATCAAATGATCACTGGACAGAAGTAAGCAAATCTTAATTCTCTATTGATTTTTTTCCATTTGTTTTTCTTTGAAAGTGAAAGTCGCCCCAGTCGTGTCTAACTCTTTGTGACCTCATGTACCATGGAATTTTCCAGGCCAGAATACTGGAATGGTTAGCCTTTCCCTTCTCCAGAGGATCTTCCCAACCCAGGGATTGAATCCAGGTCTCCCACATTGCAGGTGGATTCTTTACCACCTGAGTCACAGGGAAGCCCAAGAATACTGGAGTGGGTAGCCTATCCCTTTAGCGGATCTTCCTGACCCAGGAATCAAACAGGGGTCCACGGCACTGCAGGCGGATTCTTCACCAACTGGGCTATCAAGGAAGCCGTGTTTTTCTTTAGCCAGTAAAAATATTTTTAAAAGCAGTTTATTCACTGTGCCCAGTTAAGACTACTTCTTTAACTACAACTGAAATTATGTTGCTGTCTAGTGGTCAGAAGCTCTACAATACTGTTTTACATGAGCTTTCATTTTATTTTTGTCTTTAGCTTTGTGAATTAGGCATAGACTAGATACTCTGTGCTCAACGTGAGAGGGCTTGTCTAGTGGCAAAACTGAGTAACGAATCAGAAGTATTGCCTTTAATTTTACCTCCATACCTCTAGACTAGCAGCACTGAAGCTCAGTGGTACCTGGGATTCTGTGATGGCACAGCATTAGCTGTTACCAGATGAACCAAAGAATATTAACTCTGAAGTCCCAAATAAAACCACATCTGCAGGAAATCTTGTATCTCATGCTTCAAGATAACCCATTTGATCCACTAATTGTGGATTCGGGACCTTTTACAATTAAAATTCAAGAAGAGAACTAAGTGGAATAAATACCTGCTTTCAAACCAGACAGATCTGGACTCACATCCAGCTCATGTCATCTGGCAAGTCTTTAATTCCTAAGCCTTAGCTCCTCACGCAGCCTGAGGATGCTAACAGTCACTCTCTCTGCTGTTAGAGACTTGAAGTGCTAAGGTGTATGGAAAATGTTGCCCTCCACCTGCTAGCAAAGGATATTAACAAAAAGATTATTTTACTCGGGTGTATAGGCTGAACAAAGGAGTTTATTAAACCACATTCCCCCCTACCCCCCCAGCTAATAGGACCACAGGTTGGCTGGATTAAAGTCACTCAAACTCTTGGGCCCATTCTCCTCACCTAAAATTCAAAGTCCTGTAAGAATCACACAGTACTCATACTTACTTGTTAATTCTTCTTTTTATTTTTACACAGCATGGCAAAATGAGGAAACAGCTGACAAATGGTGAGTCTGCACAATGGAAAAACCACCCTGATCATCGGCATCATAGGTGGGTAAGTGTTCCTTTAAAGTGATTTTGTCAAAGTCGTATGAAATGGTTTTCATGGTGGGGGAGAGGAAAGACAAGAAACCAACACTCACAATTATTTAAAATGACTTAAATGCTAAACATAATATACATAATAATAACTCTTTATCCTAGTATAAAAATAGTGCTAGAAACTATATATTTGTTCAAATGTATTGAAAAGGTATAAGAAATAGATATTAAGTGGCTAGTGATGATTCATAAGCTTTTTCTTTCCTTAAACTGTATTAGAAATTTATGTTTTTAACTATTTACATGGCTTTCAACAACATTCATTAAGACATGTTTACACAGGCTTTTGAGAAGCATATGGGAAGGGCAAAGTGAGCTTTAATACTTTCTTCCTCGCTCCCTGCTGTGAGCAGAAGGGGTCCAAACCCATGTGCGGTTTAACAGTGTGAGAGAACTCTTGAGTAATCTCTACCTGGCTAGCATATGGAAAAAATATCTAATATAGTGGAATATATGACTCCATACTTACATAAGGTGTTCTTTAAGCTATCAACAGGCTAAGTGATGCATACTTATAGGAAGACAGGATTTTCACTGATGGATTCTTAATAAGTTCCAGGTAAAGAAGGTCCTTGAAAAACTGTATAATACATATGTTATAAGTGAAAGTGATAACTGTACCCTATATTTTCACATTAAATCACCAGAATCAGAAGCTGGGAAGTCTCTTATCTGCACTCCCTGCAGACTTATGAACTCTGTGAGCTCACTGCTTGGTCTCCACCGTGGAGTGCAGTACCTGACATGTGGCAGGAACTCAGTAAAAAGTGGATTGAGGCATGTTGGATGCTGAACATTACATTATACTAACCTTGTTTTAACTATAATTATTTCTAGGAGAGGAGAGCAACTATACTCTTCCCCCAAATCCCATCTTAAGCTTGTAAAACAAAACAAACAGCATTTCTTCTGATGGCCTGTAAAGTTTTAGGAGTACAGTCTTGTGGAAAACACAGGGAAACAGAACATCAAATTGAAGTTGGTCTGACATTTGTGCTGTATGCTGAAAATAAAGGCACTTCACAGCTAGGTGAGAATATATCTGTGACCCATTTCCTCCTGCAACCCATTATTTCCAGTATGCTGTCATACACTTTCTCATCTCCAACACTCCCGTGGGAGGAAACTGTTATTTGTAGTAAGGAGATCAGTGGTGTTTGTACCTTGAGGTGAGGTGAGAGAGTTCTAAATCTCACACAACTAATGATCTGCACTAGGAGCCAAAGGAATATACTTTTTTTTCTTTCTCCCCAGTCTTGGAAACTCAACATAGGAAATAACATATGGGATTAGACACCTTGCTTTGGGGCCCGCCATCTCCTTTCCGACAGTGGTCTCCAGGGCCCGCCAGGTCTGACACAGGAGCTGTCTCTGTGACATCCCCCTTGCAGGGAAGGCTTAGCCCAAACACAACTCCTTCAGCGTCACAACTTGTTCATGCTCACAGCAGTTAAGACACTGAAACTCGAGTTCACACAGCTTAGTGACTGGCAAAGGCCACTCCTGTGCAAGTCTAAGGCTGGGCAGGCAATCTTACAGACCTCATTCACAACTTAGCAAAGTAGTGGGGACTTCTGGGGCTGAAAATTGAAATGAAATGGTATCATGTTACTCAGCTATAACAACAGCAAACTAAATTTCTTGCTAGTTACAGGTAATATAAATATAGGGTAGGGTGAGAGAACATATATATATATATATATGTATGTATGTATGTATGTATTTTTTTTTCCAACTTGAGAGGATACCAGAAAGGAAATATTCACATAAGAACAAAATTTGTGTCTATGTACCAGGTTATTAATCCATGTATGGAATGATTTTCCTAAAAGTTAAAAATTACTTGAACCAACTAACCAGGCTTCAAGAAGCACTCTTCTGTATGAACTAAAATACCCAAAGATAAAATAGGCATGGCATTGCCCAACTTCTTTCAGTTTTCTAAACTAGTAAGGTAAAATAAGCCATTATCTAAAAGTAAACCAAGAATTTCTAAATATATCATCTTGTTAAAATGACACACATACAAATTCTCTATACATAGTCTACTATGTATGTAAAAATCTTAATGACATACATGAGAGGTCCTGAACAAACTGCTGAAATATTTGATTACAGATTTTAGCATAACTGCTAAATCACAATGTGTATGGTAAAAAGATAGGGTACTGAAAATACTGCTATTCTTCAAACGATTTTTCGGTACTAAGGAATTGTGTACGCATGCACAGGCATATACTGGTATGAAGATATGTTGTTAGTGACAGTCTGTGTAAGTTACACACCAGTGCCACCAAGAGGCAAACTCTCAGATTCATGTGTATGACTTAAAAACAGAATAACATGCTGAAGCTCCAAGTGTCACAACAGTAATACATACTGCATTAAACAATGATAACCTTCGAGGCTCTCCCTTACCACTTTTTTTTAACTGAAGAGTAAGAAATTACCTTATGTCAAGATAGATATCAAACTTATAATTTTAAAAACTTATATGTTGAATTTTAGGATATTTAGGGGAAAAAAAGTATATAAATGGAAAATACGTTTTAGTGAAAATTCTTCTAGAATGCTGCATTATCATATCCCCAAGAGCTTTTCTATCCGAACCAGTGATAGGAACTCAGAAACTTTTTTCAGGGATGTGGAGGGACGTGAACAGATGAAATGCCTGTCTTCCTATTCTTCCCCAAGTCCAAACATTACTGCATGTTTAGAGCAGATTTTCTTTTCCGGAACCAGTTTCTCGATTTGTTATCTACTTCTCTTATATGGAATACAAGTGTCTTTAGGGGCACCTGTGTACAGTGGGAATACAATTAAATGAGCTCAAGTTCTAAGAAAACATTAGCATTTTCTAAATGTACTAAAAGTTATGAGAAGTAAATCCCACCAAGTACGAGCTCAGGGGCCAGCTTAGGGTGCGTACCCTCTTATCCTGAGTGGTCAGCTCATTTCAGGCCTGTGCGCCCACGATCACTTTCTCTCTCTTGCTTGTTGTGTTTTAAAGTATTGACTTACAACGATGACTCGTGAGGTGAACGAAAAGGAAGCTCACTGTGTGACCCCCTGACTATCAAGGTGTCCTCCGGTGGAGGGTTCTCTTCCCTGATGGCTGTCCTGGCCGCTCCATTTCTGCAGCAGGCTCATCCCTCGAGACTCAGGGGCTGGGTCTTCTTCCCAGGCTCCTCCTGCTCTCTACCAGGTCTGTTAGGTCGAAGTGAGCATTTATGGGTAGCCTTTGGATAGATGTATTGCACTGAAATAAGAAATCTCTCTCTTGCCTGTTCTCTAACAACAAAAAAACCAAATTAATTAAGTAATGCCTTTTCTTTACAATACTGCCTCACAGTACTTTCCATTTGTTTAGAGTTTTAACTTTCTCTCATTAAGGTAATACAGAGTTGAAAAACAAGCCCATTCCTTTTAAAATCCAACAAGCTTTAAAAGTCAACACTTTTCTCTATTCTATGAAGGTTTTAAATGTCACAGGTTATATTCAGTTTGCTCCTAGACTATTTTTAAGAAAGAAAAGATTCTAAACATTCTTGAAAGATCGATAATTCAGAAAACACAAAACCAATTATTTAAAATCCCCAGGAAAAAGCAAAACAAAACTAGCCTCTGTGCAACTTGTACCTTGCAGTATACAAAATATTACAAACAGTGCTCTTATTCACGCGCGAAGAGTGAGTGTCGTTGATCATCTCAGTTCAGTGGCATAAAACAAATATACAGAAAATATGCAATAGTCCTCTAAAAACACTTCATGCTACGCTGTCAAAAGTTGTGCAAAAATAAAAATACAGCAGTGGCAAAGTATACACCAAATCTGTCCAGTATGTAGCAAAACTAGGCATACTGCAGAAGACACCATCTGTCAACTTCAGCTCTGCATGAATAGGCCTCTCAGTTCCGCTTGGTCTGGCTGCTTTCACCATTGATCAGTGTCTTCTCCTGCTGTTCTGCAAGAGCCTGCCATTTCTGCCTGTTTTTTCTGCAGCCGTCCAGCAAAGGGAAACAGTCCTCTGACACATGGGTCAAGGCCTAAAGAAAGAAAGCAAGCTGGTGACTAGATGGCGACTGGGAAATAAGCCCTCTCCCCAGGCTTGTCCCAGAGCGTCACATCACAGACTCACTTCACAAGCAGACCCACTGCTGGGGTTCTCACAGACTGTTCTCACAGAGCTGTGGTCACAGATCATTTATGAATGACTCCTCTTAAGCTATATAGACGGGCAACACATACCGAGACAGAGAGCATGCACACATTTCAACATAACATTATTAAGCAGTGAAGACAGATCTGTGTGGAACTGGCTCTGTAGAGAAATAACCCATTTGCTTTCATGTAGTACAGATGGTTCTAAGTGTTGACTTCATGGAGACATGCTTAGTTTTTGTGATTTTCTATAAAATAATTTTATCCAATATACTTAGATTTTTATCCAAGATTATAATAAAGAGTAGACTCTATATGACATTATTGTTTACCAACTATAGTTCCATAAATATTTAGCTTACAAGAATGTTCACTGTAGATTTCTGTATCATAGACAAACATTGAATTAAATACCCAACGGCAGGGTTAGAAATATTGTGTTACTATTCTGCAGCCATTAAAACTGTCAGAGAAAACACATTTGAAACAGAAAGATGTATAATCTATTATGGATTGCAAAGAGCAATTTTTATTAAATGAAAAATATATGAAAATGTCATAAAGAATATGCACTAAAATAACAGTGGTTATCACAGAGTAGTAGAATTATAAGTGATTTTATCTTTTTGCTTCTCTATTATTCTGATTTTTCTATAAGAACCTGCTGCTGCTGCTATGTCGCTTCAGTCGTGTCTGACTCTGTGCGACCCCATCGACGGCAGCCCACAAGGCTCCCCCGTCCCTGGGATTCTCCAGGCAAGAACACTGGAGTGGATTGCCATTTCCTTCTCCAATGCATGAAAGCGAAAAGTGAAAGTGAAGTCGCTCAGTCATGTCTGACTCTAGCGACCCCATGGACTGCAGCCTACCAGTCTCCTCCGTCCATGGGATTTTCCAGGCAAAAGTACTGGAGTGGGGTGCCATTGCCTTCTCCGTCTATAAGAACCTATTACTTCTGTAATAATAGTGAAAATGCCTGTCTATATCGCATAGAATTTAACTGTAGATTCAAATAAAATGAATAGGAAATGTAAAAGGATGAAACTTATAATGGGTGATTTGACTATATTTATGGGCATGGGAAAAAAATGAAGAGAGACATTAGTATCTGCAGCTGAGGAACTCTTAATCCAGTCCATAGGGAAGGCATTTGTTACAGAAAGGACAACTGTTTGGAGGTGCTGGAGATGCTTCTGGGAAGACTTCTGCACAGCAGTAAACAGCCAGCTTGCCGAGAAGGGAGGGCAGAAGGTGGTGCCAGGGCCTCACACGTGTTCTTTCATCCTGTTTTCTTTTCTCTCTCTCCTGTCCCTCCCTCTTTTTTTCCTCATCAGCCACAGCTTCTTTCTTCAGTTCATCTGATGGCTAGAACCCTGGGCCCAGGCTGAGAGCTGAACTCTAAACACAGTAATCCCACTACCTACCTAGTTGGGACAAGCGTTCCATCTCCCTGGAAAATGGACATTCTACAGATTCAATGACTGAATCTGTGAAACGTCTGGATTAAAATTTCTAGCCTTTCTCCTGGTCCTGGCAGTCTGTGATTCCTCCTATGATAAATGTTTTTTTCCCCAAATACTTAAAGACAGTTTCCTATCTAAATGTATAAAGACGAGGACAGCATCTACTTTCTGTATTTGGGGCATAACATCTAAACTAGTCAGTTGGGTATGTTAGGGAGAATAATTTTAAAAACCCAAACTAACAAGTATATGAAAATGGGAACCTGCAATATTTTCTTAGCTGCCTTCTTGTAATCCTCATAAAAATTTTCTTAACAGTAGTAAAGTCACACTATGAGAAGAAGTTAGATAACTTTTTCCCCTTATTTAGGCCAAAATTTAGTCTTAAAAAGAATATGCTAACATAGAGTATGCAGAATATACCTCCTTTGAGTGTAGCAATGGCACACACTTTTTCTCAGCATTCGCTACATGAATTTGCTGGAGACTAGCACGTAGTAGGCACTCACTAGGTAGGTATACATCAGTGAATTAACATTTTTGAGAAATAGTAAATATAAAATGTGTTCCTTGTTTAGTACAAACAGCATGTTCATTAGTAAAGGAAATGTCCTGATTATTTTACTTCTAGTTTCTTGATTAAGAAGGAAAAAATATGTGCCTGCTGTTCGTTGCTTCAATTTGCTTCAAAAGTCTAGTAGTTTTCACAGTAAATACCTCATACAGTTGCAAGCAGATGGCATCTATGAATCCAACTTGCATACTTGGGATTTTGTTTTTTTTCTCCCGGTTCATTAGATCCTAGAAACAGAGAAAAGCACATACACAGATCTGCATTTACTTAATGCAACACAATTGGCTCTGAAACGATGAATCCCTAGGTTAGTTGAGGAAGGCCAGATATCTGCCTACCTGCCTCTTCAACTTCTGGAGGCTCCTACCCCCCTGCACCAAACCATGCTCTCGCTCTCGTTCACTGGGGCTGTGACTCTCCCTGCGTGACCCCCAGAACTGATCACTGACCTCAGATCAACTGGTGACCTAGAGTTAGGCACCGACCTACAGTCCACTGCTGACAAGTATCTGGAGAACAGACACACTTTCTAATCGTCTGCTGACGTGGAATCAAACACTCTCAGCTTTGTGACAGACGCCACTGAGGCCACAGTCGATTACAATTCAGTTCACACAGAGAGCTCTCTGAGTGAAAAGTATGCAGATATCACTGTTGCTTATTCTCAGGAGCTCATGACGGCATAAGACAAAGCCAGCACCTCTGAGGGGAGCAAAGAGTCTGACTCAGCGCTTGTTGAAAATGAAGCAGATTCTCCGTTAGCTGTGACCACCACTCTGCTACCCATCATTTTCTGAGAGGATTCCGAGATTCTAACAAGCCTATTACTCTGTGTGTGTGTGTGTGTGTGTGTGTGTGTGTGTGTGTGTTTAGTCACTAAATCGTGTCTGACTCTCTGTGACCCCGTGGACTATAGCCCACCACGCTCCTCTGTCCATGGGGTTCTCCAACCAAGAGTACTGGAGCAGGTTCTCATTTCCTTTTCCAGGGGATCTTGACACAGGGATCAAACCCGTGTCTCCTGCGCTGCAGGAGAATTCTTTACCACTGAGCCACCAGGGAAGCCCCGACTACTACGTCTAGGAGACTAAATAATTGCAAAAGACTAATGAGACATAGGGTGTGCCCAGATGAGGCTAAGGAGTAAAGCAGAGGCAATGGTATCAGAGGAGGGGCATCTTGTAACCATGGCCCATTTAATATGGGCTCAATAAATGTTCATTTGAGTAAAAGAATGACTCTATGCACCATTTCCAGGAAAAACTCATCAATTTCAGGAAAAACTTGTTCATTGGTTGAGAAGATCTTCTTGTATTCAAGATTCTCTACCTTCCCTGAGCAAAAAATGCAGTATACAAATATTTAACAACAGCTGTTTATCAAAGTGCTGTTTGTAATAGTAAACTCTACAAACACTATACCAAACAGTAAATAATAGTTGCATCTGTTTCATGTGGGGCTTTCCACGTCTTCTCAGTGGTAAAGAATCCACCTGCCAATGCAGGAGACCCAGGAGACATGGGTTTGATCCCTGGGTCGGGAAGATCCCCTGGAGGAGGAAATGGCAACCCACTCCGGTATTCTTGCTGGGCTAATCCCATGGACAGGGGAGCCTGGCAGTCTACAATCCATGGGGTCACAAGGAGTTGGACATGCCTGAGCATGCATGCACTATTTCATGTAACCATTATAAATGGTATATAGGACAGAGCATCTGTCAGAATGCAAAGTGGCTTATGATATATAAATGGAAAAAATTACAAAAAGTAGGTATGATTTGATAACTCAGAGTCTTTTCTGTCCTCTGTTATTTGCATGTTTTCTGTAACAAACATGTTTAATTCTTCAGGTAAGAAAAAGGACTTTATAAAAAGATGAGAAATCGTCTTCCTAAAAATCTCATAGAAGCACAAAAAGGAATCTACAACAAAAACATATACGAATAATTCCTGCCAACAAGGTCTCATACTTACAGTGGGTTCTATGTTGAGTTCTTTTCTCTCTCTGTCTCCTTGGTCAAAAAATTCAGTGGCAACAAGTTCTGCTATCTGAAATCAATAACAGACTAAGTATGGGTAATTAAAGGTCTATCACTCAGTAAAATAGGCTTTAAATGAAGATAATAAAACCCATCAAATCTGTGGCTTTTAACCACATCAGTAAAATTAGAATAAAGCAGTAACAGTAAATACTTTATTTATTTTAATCACAAAGGCTAAAGTCTGTAATCTATAATTCAGAGAAAAGAGCAACATGTTATTTCAACCTCAGCAGTAGTGGGAAGAAAGCACTGTGTACCCATCCGTATGCATAATCAGTGAGACATAAGCACCAGTTATACCAGGCGCTGCGGGAAACACAGTATCAGGTAGGTCCTTATACTGAGGCTGATTGACATGCCTCTTAGGTTTCTTTCAGTCTACCAATTCCTCCTCTTCTCTCTTTTTGAAAAATGTCCTTATAATTTTGACTGTTGTTGAATAAACTGCGTTGTTTATCCTATAGTTTCCTGTTGTCTGGATTTTGCTGATTGTGTTTCCATAATGAAATTTAATGTTTCTCTGTTCCCTGTATTTCCATACACCAGTAATGAGATCTAGACACTTGATTCGATTGAGTTTTTTTTTTTTTTGCTACCACTGTTTCTCAGGCTGTGCCATGTACTTCTGACAATGGAATGCCTGGTCGCCTCTCTTTGTGATATTAACAGTCCTTCATGAGCTTTGCCTGGATCCATTAATTTAGAGGCTGCAGAAAGGTAATATACAAAGCAATCATTCCTTTTTTCTTCATAGCTGAAATAGAATAAGTCCCCCACATCAATTTTTAGTTACCTTGAAGTATAATTTGTATAAATAAAGGAGAAATAACTTGATTTTCTCTATTGTAATTACCATTAGAAAAAAATAATAACTCAGTTCTCAAGCATCCAACAAACGTGACTAAGGAAGGTTTTGTTTTATTATTTTTATTATTATTCTGAACTTTGGATTTAAACATTTTTAATGTATTTCAGTCCTTACTGACGCCCACATTGTTCCATTTTGGCCAACTGAGTTGGCTTCTTTGCCCTTCTGACATGGCTTTATCAGTCTTTGATAGTTCTTGCTTTCTGCTATAACAAGATGTTCTTAGCTCATCTGGTACATTTCGTGTTTTGGAACAGGCAGTCAGCCATTTCTTCATGGAGTCCTCATTCTTTTAAACTGAGGTATTTAGAAACTTCAGTCAGGGCACAAGGCTCGTTCATTTCTACCAGGGTGATCATTATTTTTAAGCCCTTTTAATGATTGGAGCTTACACAATGTAAGTTCATACAGTATTTCCTATTCAAATCAGGACTACAGATTTCTGCAAAACCTTATCCACCTTGGATCTCTATCTTTCTACTCACATTGAAAATCCTACCTCTCAACAATATCAATATAATTTCTCATTTGCTTTTACCCACATCATCCACTATGGTGACTCAATATATATACAAAATTACCCCTAATATGATTACTGAAAAACAGCTTTAATGGTTTGTTGTTCTTGGTGTATATCCCATGTACAACCGTTACATGGTCAAGTAACAGTTTTAAATCTCTTGGAATAAAACTGTCCCCCTCAGTGTGGTTTTGCAACCAAAATCACATTGTTTCATTTTGCTTCCCAGGTTATGTGATTTTTTTTAAAGTTCAACTTTATAAACACAATTTACATGGTTCCTAAATTAAATCTCCAAAACAAGTACATGCAAGCAACTCTACCTTATATCTCTGTTCCCTCAATCTTATTCCCTCCTTCCCCTGTGGGAAATCATTAACTTTTTTTTACAGTTAATCCTGCTTTTTAAAAATATATGCAAATATAAGTACATACATTCATATTCCATCGCCTTTTCAGATAAATGGTAGCATACCATACCCATTTTCTCTTCCTTGCTTTTTCTTTTTCACTATTATCTTTGTAATCATCCCATAGTAGTATATAGAAAGTGCTCCTTTCTTTTTAGTGTTGTAGAGACTTCATCATATAAATACTACAGTTTACTTAGTACCATATTAAAGAACACTTGGACTGTTTCTGGTCTTTGCTATTACCGACAGCACTAAAATGAATAGCCTATGTAAATGTATTTTTATATTCTTGCCAGTGTATCTCTGAGATAAGATTCCTAGAAGTAATAGTAAATGAGTATGTGTAAGAATATACTTATAAACAGTTATATTTTGCATTTCTTGTTTTCCCACAGCTTCCCCAACAGAGTATGCTGTAAAATCTTTAAATGTTTGCCAATCAGACAGTTGAGAAATGGTGTCTTAGTGTGTTGTTTTTTTTTTCCCCAATGAATTGCATAGATCATGGGTCTATAGTCACAAATGCAGTGACTAGGTTAATACACATCCCAACCAAGAAACAGTGTCTATATCACCCAGAAGTTGCCCTCAGGCCCTTATCTGTGAGTCGCTGAACCTGCTCTGCTTCCATCCCACTCAGCCACTATCCTCATTTCCTTCACCGCTGGTTAGTTTTGCTTTTTCTGGAACGTGACATAAATGACATCACAGTGTGTGTTCTTTTGCGTCCGGCTTCTTTCACTCAGTATATACTGCTGGAGAGACTTGCCCATGTCGTTGCCTGCGTCAGCGTCAGCTTCTTTCCACTGTTGAGCAGAGCGGCACTGTGTGAGGTAGCGTGCTGCAATACGCTTACCCGCTCTCCTGTTGACGGACATTTGGATGTTTCTAGTTTCTGACTATGAGGAATAATGCTGTTACGAGATTCTGGACAAGTCCTTCTGTGTCAGCACAGTTTTAATTTGCTTCTTTCCTTGTGATTGAGGTTCTGAGGCCTTTTCAGATGAGTAAGAGCCATTCGCATTTCTTTATCAACTTTTTGTTCAAATCTTGGCCCATTTTTCAGTAGGATTGTTAGCTGTTTTATGTTTAAGAAAATCTTTGATATTATAGATATTAGCTATCAGATAAAAGCTGCAAATATTTTTACCTGTTCCTCACTGTTTGGAGAAGGCAATGGCACCCCACTCCAGTACTCTTGCCTAGAAAATCCCATGAATGGAGGAGCCTGGTAGGCTGCAGTCCATGGGGTTGCTAAGAGGCAGACATGACTGAGCGACTTCATTTTAACTTTTCATTTCATGCACTGGAGAAGGAAATGGCAGCCCACTCCAGTGTTCTTGCCTGGAGAATCCCAGGGATGGGGGAGCCTGGTGGGCTGCCATCTATGGGGTCACACAGAGTCGGACACGACTGAAGCGACTTAGCAGCAGCAGCAGCAGCAGCATTGTCTGTTTTTGCTTATTGTGTCTTTGTCATGCAAAAAAGTTTTCTTAATTTTTTATTTTCATGTAATCAGATTTGTCAGTCTTTATTGTTTCTGCATGTGAGCCGTAATTAGGAAAGTTTTCTCACTCCTCAGTTATAAAAGAATCCACAAATGTTTTTACTTAGTACGTGTATGGTTTAATTCTCTACACTGAGCTCTATGCCCCATTTGGAATTTAAGTATGCAGAATAGATCCAGTTTCATCTTTTGCCATCTGGCTTTGGAAGATGGGAAAACCATCCTAACATTATTTAGTAAAGTCTGTCTTTCCCCCAGTTATTTGAAATGCTATCTTAATTATGTAAATGTTCGATGCAATTCTCAGTGTTCTATTGTGTTCCATGGGTCTGATACCAATTCCAAACTGTTTTAATTATAGAGGCTTTAGAGTGCTGCTTTTTATCTGGACCCCAGCTTCACTGCTGTATGTGTTCAGAGTTTGATTCCAAAGAAAGAGAAAGAAAGAAATTCTTTCCTCTTCCATTCTCTTTCCTGTTTTGAAATGGGCATGTAGTGTTATTAATTATGGAGCAGGAAGGTCTGTAGAGACATTTCTTGCGTGCTTATGGCATATTAGCTTTGGCACCCGGAGAGTGCATTCCTGATCTTGTCAGCACGTGGTTCAGAAGATGAGCCTGTCATTCCTGGGCTCCATGACTATGTATCCCATAGTCGTGACCAACAGCAACTGTCAGTAATCTGAGGTAGTACATTTAGGATTGAAAATGCAGTCTCAGAAAACAAACACAATATACACACCATCGCATGTATACCCCCCCCCCCCTTATATTTAGCCTAGGGCCTTTCTGCCTCAGCACAATGTTACGGCAGTGACTTATTTAGAGAGACGATATATTTCTAACCACCTGACCCCAGGCTCTAATCAACACCTTCTGCATTTCTTATATCAACATGTCCTATATTTATGAGCACCAGAAATGTTTAAGTTCTACTTGTTAATGCCTATTTAGAGTTGAAGTACAGCCTAATAGGCTAACCATAAGGAAACGGAGTTTGTGTCTTCTAATTACTAAGACTATTAAAAAGATGTGCTTAAAAAAAAAACAAAACTGAGCTAGAAAAGTACTGGAATTAAACTTTATCAACAGCCAGGCTTTTGCTGCGTTAATAATTAGTAAGTCATAACAAGTGTTCTAAAATAGAAAAGTGTTTATGTCCAATTGTCTCCTTTTAATACTACTTAAAATTTAGGTTAAACGTTTCCAAATACTTTAAAAGCTACATTTAACAATAAAGGTCTTTCATACTTTGACTTAAAAAAATTATTTATTTTAATTGGAGGCTAATTACTTTACAGTATTGTAGTGGTTTTTGCCATACATTGACATGAATCTGCCACGGGTGTACACATGTTCCCCATCCTGAATCCCCCTCCCACCTCCTTCCCCATCCCATCCTTCTGGGCCATCCCAGTGCATCAGCCCTGAGCACCCTGTCTCATGCATTGAACCTGGACCGGGGACTGTTTCACATATGGTAATACACATGTTTCAGTGCTATTCTCTCAATTCATCACATACTTTTGACTTTTTAATTACTACTTTTTCATCACTAAACAACATACCCGTTGTTGAATAGGCCAGGGTTTTGTAATTGCAGAAAGATCACAAGCCGTCATCAGCATCGCTCTGTGAAGGAAAAAGAGGTCCAATACTCCTGTTTACCTTTATGTGACTATAAACCCTAGTAAATAGTTAGTTACTGATAAAAAGTTAAATTAAAACCCCATAAACTACAGAGATGGCAGTTTACAAAGACTAAAGAAACAGAAATAGAATTTATATAGAAGCAGAACTGACACAGTGGTATCACAGCGTCAGTTGTTTTGGTTACCCAGTGAACCACTGGAATTTGCCCTTAAACCACCTTGTTGTATCTCCACATTAGCAGAAGGAGAGAAATTACTAACCTCTGAGCAAAAACTTGCCTGCTATTATTTTTTTACTTTGGCCTTCCAATCTCAGTGACAGTATGTTGAAAACACATTGATGACTAATAAGTAACTGTGAAACATCATCAGCTATCCTACTGATAAAACCCCCATGACAGCAAGAACTGTGACGGGTCATCCTAGTTCCCTCAGACACATCGTGGCTCCTATGTGAAAAGTCTTTAAATGATCGAACAGTACCTGCTGGAGAGAAGAGGGAAATGAAAGGATATGGTGCTCTTTACTCCTTCTCTTGTTAGAGAAGTGGAAAATCATGTTGGACTCTGGAGGCTGTGACGAGGCGCTCTAGACCTCAGTACTGTGACTACTGTATGAGAATGGTTTCTCTTTGGTGTAGTGATTTTCATGTCAGGTCTAAATACCTGCCATCGAATTCTTTCAATCTGTTTGAGGACATGGGCAAAAAGGTCATCACTGTCACATATAGAAACACTCAAAGGACTGTGTCACTTGTACCTCTAGGGACAATCTAAATAAAAGTACATCTTCCCTAACCATATTAGGCCACAAAGAAAAGGGTTTTTGGCCTCAAACTGTCTTATACCAACTCTCATCTCAGGTAATGCGTACACCAGAGAAATGTTTAATCCTGAAGGATTTCAATAATGCTTGCCAATGCAAACTGTCTCTCCCAAAAAAGACCATGCAGTGTCTGGATAAGCTTAAGAACAATCTGGACAGTGAAGAGTGGAAGAGGCAACCTGAGTGCTAGGTGTGCTGAGTGCTTCTCTGCAAGAGGTCAGAAGTTAGGAGAGTATAGCAGTGAAAACAGTGGCACAGACTTGGCATTGAGGTCGGATTCCATTTTTGTTATTGGGAAAAACTGGTCACAGATTGCAGTAGTGTGTGTATACTTTTCTAAGGCACTGCTCTAAAAAACATGTTGAGTCTCTTACATGAAGCATGACATTTATATGAACAGACATCTGGACATTTGTATGTTTGTTTGCATGTGAACTGATATCTATCTAAAGAGATGTTAGTTATAAAATTGTAATAGAGCACTATCCTCAGTCTTATTACTACTTCTGTCTTTATTATTCACACTTAGTTCTTTTTTATTGGTCTAGTTCTTGTCATGGAAAAGGCAGTGATAGTAATAGCAAAGGACGGGAGGGAGGGACAGGGAAAACAGGTGAGAAAAACAGAACCCTAAGCTCTGACTCTACAACTAACACCAAAAAAAGATGTCCTTTTCATCAAAGGGGACTGGAATGTAAAAGCAGGAAGTCAGGGGATATCTGGACTAACAGGCAAGTTTGGCATTAGAGTACAAAATGAAGCAGGGCGAAGGCTAACAGAGTTTTCCCAAGAATGTACTGGTCATAGCAAACACCCTTTCAGCAACATGAGACAGCGGTACACATGGACATCACCAGATGGTCAATAACAAAATCAGATTGATTATATTCTTTGCAGACAAAGATGGAGAAGCTCTATACAGTCAGCAAAAACAAGACCAAGAGCTGACTGTGGCTCAGATCACAAACTCCTTATTGCAAAATTCAGATTTAAATTGAAGAAAGTAGGGAAAGCCATCAGACCATTCATGTGTGGCCTAAATCAAATCCCTCACCATTCATTATATAGCAGAGGTAACACGTAGACTCAAAGGATTATATCTGATAGAGTGGCTGAAGAACTATGGACGAAGGTTTGTAACATTGTCCAGGAGGCAGTGATCCAAACCATCCACAAGAAAAAGAAATACAAAAGGCAAAATGGCTGTCTGAGGAGGCCTTACAAATAGCTGAGAGAAGAAGAGAAGCAAAAGGCAAAGGAGAAAAGGAAATATATACCCATTTGAATGCAGAGTTCCAAAGAATAGCAAGGAGAGATAAGAAAGCTTTCCTCAGTGATGAATGCAAAGAAATAAAGGAAAACAGAATTCAAAAGACTGGAGATCTCTTCAAGAAAATTAGAGATACCAAGGAAACATTTCATGCAAAGATGGGCTCGATAAAGGACAGAAATGGTATGGACCTAACAGAAGCAAAAGATATTAAGAAGAGGTGGCAAGAATACACAGAAGAACTATACAAAAAGGATCTTAATGACCCAGATAACCACAACAGTGTGATCATTCACCCGAAGACAGACATCCTGGAGTGTGAAGTCAGATGAGCCTTAGGAAGCATCACTATGGACAAAGCTAGTGGAGGTGATGGAATTCCAGTGAGCTGTTTCAAATCCTGAAAGATGATGCTATGAAAGTGCTGCACTCACTATGCCAACAAATGTGGAAAACTCAGCAGTGGCCATAGGACTGGAAAAGCTCAGTTTTCATTCCAATCCCAAAGAAAGGCAATGCCAAAGAATGCCCAAAGTACTGCACAATTGCACTCATCTCACATGCTAGCAAAGTAATGCTCAAAATTCTCCATGCCAGGCCTCAACAGTATGTGAACCAAGAACGTCCAGATGTTCAAGCTGGATTTAGAAAAGGCAGAGGAACCAGAGATCAAATTGCCAACATCTGTTGGATCATAGAAAAAGCAAGAGAATTCCAGAAAAACAACTACTTCTGCTTCATTGACTACTAAGGCATTCTGCTAAAGCCTTTGACTGTGTGATCACAACAAACTGTGGAAAATTCTTCAGATGGGAATATCAGACCACCTACCTGCAGGTCCAGAAGCAACAGTTAGAAAGGGACATGGAACAACAGACTGTTTCCAAAGTTGGAAGGGTGTATATTGTAACCCTACTTATTTAACTTATATGCAGAGTATATCATGCGAAATGCTGGGCTGGATAAATCACAAGCTGGAACCAAGATTGCTGGGAGAAATAACCTCAGATATGCAGATGACACCACCCTTATGGCAGAAAGCAAAGAGGAACTAAAGAGTCTCTTGATGAAGATGAAAGAGGAGAATGAAAAAGCTGACTTAAAACTCAACATTCAAAAAATGAAGATCATGGTATCCAGTCCTGTCAGTTCATGGTAAATAGATGGGGAAACAATGCAAACAGTGAAAGACTTTATTTTCCTGGGCTCCAAAATCACTGCAGATGATGACTACAGCCATGACATTAAGACTTTTGCTCCCTAAAGAAAAGCTATGACAAACCTACATAGCATATTAAAAAGCAAAGATATTACTTTGCCAACAAAAGTCCATTTAGTCAAAGCTATGTGTTTTTTTTTTTTTCCAGTAGTGTATGGATGTGAGAGTTGGACTATAAAGAAAGCTGGCACCGAAGAATTGATGCTTTTGAACTGTGGTGTTGGAGAAGACTCTTGAGAGTCCCTTGGACTGCAAGGAGATCCAACCAGTCCATCCTAAAGGTGATCAGTCCTGCGTGTTCATTGGAAAGACTGATGTTGAAGCTGAAGCTATAATACTTTGGCCACCTGATGTGAAGAACTGACTCATTGGAAAAGACTCTGATGCTGGGAAGGATTGAAGGCAGGAGGAGGGGATGACGGAGCATGAGATGGTTGGGTGGCATCACTGACTCAATGGACATGAGTCTGAGCAAGCTCTGGGAGTTGGTGATGGACAGGGAGGCTTGGCGTGCAGTCCACGGGGTCATGAAGAGTCGGACACAACTGAGCAGCCAACTGAACTGAAGGTCTGACTGCTGCTCTGCCATCACGTAAGAGAAGTAAACACTTCACAGCCGTGTTCTTGCTCCACCAATCTTCAGGATGCCATTTTCAGGTCCTCCAGTCAAAAGAACTGTGAGTGTGAACAAGGGAACTCTACAGCCTTGTATGACACTCTACCACATTTAAAGGTCCTTCTAGGACAAAAAGAGTAATTTATTCTTTTGAATTTGCAAATGCATTTATTTTCAAGTAAATACTTATATTTGGCCCTTTGTATAATATCTTTAAGAATTCTGACAACCTCTAAGATCATCACATTGTAACAAATAATTGCAATAAAATTAATTGGATAGCAAAATCAGCTTTAAGGATAGTAATCCTACTTACAAAAACAACTCCTTTTGATGAGGATCTTCCAAATTGAATTGATTTTTTCTTATAAGTTCAAAAAATTCTCCTCGTCTCCTTTAAAATAAAGAAAAATATTTGGTAGTTATGATGAGTCCCCTAAGCTCTTATCCTTTTGATCAACAAAGTAAAATTTCAGGGTAAAGAATCTCTAATGGTTTTTCTTATATAAGAATCTTATATTGTTACATATATTCTTATATATCAGAATATATAATCCAATGTAAGAATCATATAAAGATCTTGAATACCTTACTTCCTCTCTTCTACCATATTCTTTGGCTGAAATATTAAATCTTAACTCACTTTTAACTAAGGTCACAAGTACTGGAAATTTCAATTCTTGAATATAATTTAAGAAAATGAAACAATGTGAGTTAAAAATCTGATGCTGAGAATGACTTAAGAAATTCTGCATATGGTGCAAGATCTCTATGGTTTCAATTTAATTTCATACATCTCATTCACATAATTTTTTACTCTATACCAAAATATATGTCAGTATAAAGCTGTGAAGTTCTTCTGAAGCAAAGAAAGACCAGTATAAACTGATGTTTGCTCTCTGTATAGTGAACATCTCCGTGTGCTCAACATTGATAAGCATCTTGGAAAACTGCGAGACTGGAGTTCTTTTCATAACATTTAAACTAGTCAAAGTCATGGGACACTCGTAAGAAAAACCTGCACAGCAAAACTGCCTGTCTGTGACTGAATGCCAAGATGAAGAGAGGTTTCAGAAGGATCCAGAGGGGAGACCCGTGTAGCTTGAAAAGGTCAGGAAGTCCTTGTGGTTTCAGGTACTTTTCAAATTATTGGTAACTTGACAGTCTTTATCCTGCAGTCATTTTGAGCTGAAATTTACAATATATGTATTTTTTTTTACCCTAATTAACTTTAAAGTGATCCAAAGTCCAAGGAAACAGATTCTTTTAGACATGTTACTTTTAGATGTAGTGGCTATCTGGTATGAGGTTTTATGTGTCTGTTCTGTTTGCTTTTAGTTCTCAAGAGTGGCTAAAACCACAGTGTGCATCTGTGAACAGCTGGGGAGAGGCCCTTGCTCCCAGGAAATCCCATGAGCACGACTGCCCCTCTGCCTTCACCCTCACACATGCGGCAGAGAGCCTGGTCTCTGTGTGGGAAACAAACGGCTGCCCAAGCCCAGCAACATTGTGCTTTTCTTTCAGAAAGTACGTTTAGTTATGCAAACACACACCTTCATCACCGATACACTCTAATGCATACTTTAATTCTGAGGTCGTTAACTTCATTAATTAAAGGTTCTACATTAATACTCTTCTGCCCATGGGCGGAGGAGCTTGCTGGGCTGCAGTCCATGGGGTCGCTGAGAGTCGGACACGACTGAGCAACTTCACTTTTACTTCTCACTTTCATGCATTGGAGAAGGAAATGGCAACCCACTCCAGTGTTCTTGCCTGGAGAATCCCAGGGACGGGGGAGCCTGGTGGGCTACCGTCTATGGGATCGCACAGAGTCGGACACGACTGAAGCGACTTAGCAGCAGCAGCAGCAGCCAAAATCCAATAAAAAGAAACGCGATTTACTTGTTTGGCACTCAGCTCCTTTTCCTGCCCACATGGGCTTGGATAACAGTTTAAGGGACTGTGAAATGGTCAGAAGTTGGGGGAGTGAGGGACAGAAGGAAAAGCAGGTGCCCTTTATAAAGGGCATTATTATATTCTTTGGAGAAGGAAATGGCAACCCACTCCAGTGTTCTTGCCTGGAGAATCCCAGGGATGGCGGAGCCTGGTGGGCTGCCATCTATGGGGTTGCACGACTGAAGCGACTTAGCAGCAGCATTATATTCTTTAGATTGGCCAGCCAAGCTTAGAATGACCTTGAGATGGTTATCTGCTTTGTGCAGAGCTTCAAAGACAAACATCAGAAATAATTCTGTATTCTGTCATTTTCTAGCATTAAGTAGACTTTTCTGGCTTCCTTGTTTAACAAACTGCTTGACAGTTTGATAAACAGCTTTGCCAGGACATTGGTTCTTATAATCTAAAAATATCCCAATGACAATTTTTAAAGTTATAAAAATTTTAAAGATTTTTAAAGATCCAAAATCTGTTTATCAAGATATTTCTTAAAACTTACTTTATGTACAGTGCTAGGTCTGTAGCTAAAATAGCTTGCTTGATTATCTTCAGTGTGGTCTTATATTCTTCAATGGAGAGGCCGCTGAGAATCTGATTGCCCTTTATAAAAAAGAAAACCGCCATAAGCCCTCCAATTGGAGACGCTACTGCTAAGAACAAAATCTGAAAATACAGTCACATTCTTACACACATTCTGAACTCAGGAAGACGGAGGACACCTACTTATATAAGTCAGTACCATGAAGTAACATTTCCCTGTGATGCACCTAGCCCACCAGCTTGTCATCTGAGGAAAACAGCTTCATGATGGTTCATTGACCAAAGTAAGCATGTTTTTCCAACTCTCGTACTTCTTGGCTTTAGTCCAGGTCCAAAAGTTAATGACCATATACCTTTTTCCTTTGGGCAAGTTAACTGCTAAATCTGACTGCAAGTAAAACTTTGAAAAATCAAAATTTATATTAATAGATAGGAAGAACTATAAATGATTATTTTAAAAATCATTTCTCTGGCTTCTATAACAAATCCAATAACATTTCTGGTGCAGGTTTGTATTTTTTTAACTTCTTATTGAGAATAGTGTTTATTCTTAGGAACATGTGCGGTATAGATGGGTAGCAGGCATGAGCAATGTGTGCTTCCTCAAGAAAGGAGTTTAAAACCTCTATAAGGAGAATCTCAAAGATGGCTAATCCATGTGCAAATTATCTAAAGTTTTTGCTGCATAACCATTTTTTAAACTTCTTGCCTGTAATTTAAAGCACAGTGACTCACTGATCTTGAACTAAGTAAAACATACTTTGGCTACTCAGACTATACTCAAAATAACATCTGTGAGTTGAGTCAGATGTGCTTCCTAAACCTTAGCACAGAGGGAAAAAACCTCAGTGGTGGAAGCTTAGAAATAGGATGTGGAGGCAAAGGATTTGCTCTGAAAAGAGAAAACTGCTGAGCTGGGGTCAGACATTGGTTAGAGGATAACTAGTTGCCAAAATTGTGATATACGTCTAATTAATAATCTATGACTATACAAGAAATTCTAGTTTTAAATATAAATCACTTTAGATTCTGGACAAAACAGTACTGTTCAGAAGATAGCTTCTGATACTTTTATTTAAGATAAGACTCTGTTAAATGAAAAAGTAGAAATGTCTTTTGGTACTATATTTTAATTTTCCCTTCCATGAGCAAAAGCTATAAATCTTATGTATTGGTGCTTACAAAGACAGAATGTAGAGATGGGTGTTATAATATGAGGCCAGCCATTTATACAGCAAGATTCCTTTTATGTTGTAATATATTACATAGTAAGTTATGTCATCTGATAACAGAGCAGTGTGATAGGAATACTGTACAATATGCTTTTTAAGAAAAAGGTTAAGCACATTTTCTTCAAAACTAAAATAGGATATTAAAAATGAAGTTTGAGCTGAAGGGCAGACAGCAAACTCCAGTGAAGGTACAGATGTTTCTGCTATAATTCAACATAGACATTCCTGACAAGTCTCAGTTCAGAAAAACCACACACTAAAAAAATAACACAGTGTATGGGAAAAACAGTACTGGGGGAGAACACTCAAAGCCTATGCAGCTTTTAAACCAGAGCACAAAACAAACCAAGAATTAGGACATCTGAAGGTAACTTGGACAGGCCAGGCTCACAAGTCTGGCAGCTGCCTCTGAGGACATTAACGCAACACAAAAACAGCGGAATGGAAACGCTGGTTTATGGAGGCCCAGGCCAGTGCAGAAGGAACTGGACCGCAGAGACAGCGGGGCTGTATCACAGGAGGCACTGGGGGATGCGCAGCCCTCCTCCCACGGCCCAGCGCAGGCCAGGGCGAGGGTGTGCCTCTCGGGCTGAGTGCCCACTTCCAGTACTCCTGTAACAACGGAAAGGGCTGCACGGGCAGGAGTCAAGCAGAGCGTTTCTTCCTTTCTTGCTGAAGGCTGAAATTCAGCTCCCATAATTCTGACACCTAACCCAAGAGAACTTGTTCATGAAACTGTACAATTTGTACATTTTAGCAAAATCATCCCCCTACCTCCCACTCACATACTAATTCTTTAAAAGTCACATCTGTAGCAGACAGTCTGTACTAGAGCACGTGCAGAATTTACAAGGAGGTGCCAGAACTGGCCACAGAACTCTTAGCCCTTCATCCACCCTGAGAGGCAGGACTGCACTCCTCCTCCCTCAAGTAAGAGAGAGCAGCCTGCAGTC
>SJXQ01008054.1:3076-38146 GCA_006408695.1 Aepyceros melampus | reverse complement strand
TTTGGACGCATTAGGTCCCTTTAAGTCCTGTCCTTTTCAAGAGGACCACAAGGAGGGCCAAGGAACCTCAGCAGAAGGGAGATGAAAGTCACTACTCAGAGTTCCAGGAGCTGAGGAGGGAGTCCTAAGGCGATACACTGGAGAGAGGCGACCATGCGTATTAAGGGGGACGTCAGTGGAAAAGCCCACAGTTAGGGCGCATGGCCACGATCGTGGACTTACTCATAAGAAAGGAATCCGTTTTAGACACCTGTGAGGCGCAGAGACGGGGACAGGTGTAAGAGCACCAGTCCGCTGAGTGTTCTGGGCCCTCTTCTTTCCTGTTCTCCAGGACGTGGGGACTTGGAGGTGAGGAAGGACTCAAAAGAAGCCTAAGGAGGGACGAAAGAGGCCAGCAGGGGCAGGAAAAGAGGACCTAAAGCTTTAAATCAGGTCCCGAATCTGTACTATCCCACAGGACTGGACGTTCTGGTTACTAACTTGAAAACTACGCTGCATTTTGTGATGTAAAGCAGTAACTAGAAAGCTTTTACTTAAACAGAGTCACCACAACAGTCACAAGCCTCTTAAGTTTTCTAGGGCTCAGGGAAGAACGAACCCAGTGGGCAAATGTAAAGAGATGGAGATAAAATTGCTTTACAATTATATACCACGCATTGTGTTTTTTCAACATAAGAGTCTACAACTTTCACTTTTTCTTATTATAAAGGTAATATGTGCATACAATGGATAATGCAAATAATGAACAAATCTGAATCAGAAAATAAAAAAGCTAATAATTTAAGTAGAGACAGCCATTGTGAATATTTTGGTGTATATCATTTTAATATTTTCCTTAACATAAATATGACTGGCATAGCATATCACATGCTTTCTTACATTGATATTCATTTAGCCAGTATTGAATAACTTTATTCCTTAACAGAAATGTTTATTAGTGGTCAGAAGTTTCAATAAAAAGAGGAAAAAGTATTGCCTGTGAAAGACATTTGAGAGCAGTATAAACCACATCATTTGACAAAAACAAAAACAGAACTAACAGAGAACCATACAATACCAGTTTTGTTTCTAATTTGGAATAATCAAACTGAGGTAAGTAACCAGTTT
Source organism: Aepyceros melampus (assembly GCA_006408695.1). Taxonomy (NCBI): domain Eukaryota; kingdom Metazoa; phylum Chordata; class Mammalia; order Artiodactyla; family Bovidae; genus Aepyceros; species Aepyceros melampus. The sequence continues at coordinate 37,039 of SJXQ01008054.1, read as the reverse complement.
TCCCTTATCAGGCAACATTAAGACAGTTTTGGTTTCTAGAGAAATAAGGCTGTGAAGATCTCAAATGTTTTGGCTTTGCCTTTCTTACCCAAAAAGGAATAAAGCGTGCTCAAGAATTTATGATGCTGGGAATAAATCCAAAACTAAAAATAAAACTGAATTTACAAACTCCCTTTTGAAAGTCCACAACCATAAGTTAGGGACTTACAGGACTATTAAGGATCATCAGGCACTGATCAAAATGGTGGTGCTCCATGATTGAATGGCAGTAGAGCTGGGCCAGTGGGTGTTCACTTCTGAAACACAGTTGGAGAGAGAGAGAAAAAGTTTAAAATAGGACCAATTCCCCCAGCATGTCAGCTATCAATGGCTTCTTGTTATTGGTTAACTGAAAAAGAGGCTACTTCATAAAAATTAATCCAACAATTTTCTCTCCTTCTGCTGGAAAGAGTGAGGTCATCTCCGGGAAATACATGTCAAGAGTCAAATTGTTTTCAAATATCAATGTAACTGCTCCCTGTTCAAAGTACAAACAATTTCACTGGTTTTAATATTTATTAAAATAATAATAGTAGAAGGAATAAGAACAAAGGATTACTCTCTCTACACAGAAAAAAAAAAAACTCTGAAACAGCTGTACCAACAATACTTTACAATTTCAAAAGTGCAATTACTTGAAAATCTGAAATACCAATTTCCATATAAGTCTTTGTTCTGAAATAAGGCTGAAGGTCAGCGTCCCTGTGCACGTGATTGTGAGAGCTGTGGGGGGTGAGAAGCAGGGGAAAGGGGGACAGTGGGTGTACGTCTGCCCCACTGGAGGCAGGAAGGAGACAGCTAAGTCGGAAAAAGCCCCCTGTGGGTGCCGCTTGTTGCAGTGCAGGACTCGGTGCTGAACTTGGGGAGAACGGTAGAGACCATTTGGCCAAGAAGAGTGGTGTGTGCCTGCTAAGTCACTTCAGTCGTGTCCGACTCTTTGTGACGCCCTGGACTGTAGCCCGCCAGGGTCCTCTGTCCATGGGATTCTCCAGGCAAGAACACTGGAGTGGGCTGCCATTTCCTTTCCTTCCCGAAGATTCCTTCAGGATCTTCCCGACCCAGGGATCAAACCCACATGTCTTACATCTCCGGCATTGGCAGGCAGGTCTTTCCCACTAGCACCACCTGGGAAGCCCGTGTTAAGTAAAGGGGTGAGGAGGGAATATTACAGTCAGTTCGTTATGTGTAACAGTCACAAATCAAGTTCTGAAGCATCATAAGCAGAATCCTCCATCTCCTAGTTCTCATGACCCTTCACGTGGGAATATAAAGCACCATTTCCACAATTTGTTCTTTCAAAACAGCAGAAGTTATAGTTCCTGAAAGTCTGTTTCTTAGAGGACAGGCATTTATGAACTGTAAAGCATCATACAAGTCTTAGATAATACAACCGATTGGTCATTCCTTTTTGTACTGTATGAATCATTATTTTACTTTGTGTTTCATTTGCTGAAGATAGAGACGCTACCCAAGACTGAAGAAAGGTGATACAGGACAAAATGAGCTAAGAGTGAGAGCAGCTTAAGGGAAAACAAAAACAGGAAAACAGAAATAAAGGTCAGAGAACGGGAATCTCATCTCCTCCGCGTACCACACCAGCGCTGCTGACTCCCAGGCTGCCACGCCTCGTCGCTGCTGTGATCTTGCTCCCAAAGGAACCCCAGCCTTGTCTTCTGTGCTCCTTTCATATCTAGTAAGTTGTACCATGAGTCAGATCCTGTGCTGATCACTGGGCAATGGGAAGACAATGGGATGAACTAAACCAAGCAGATCTGTAAGGAAAATTCGCTGGAACTATTCTGGAGATGCATGCAGACTACTGGGATTTAGTTAGGAGCCTAGTGGGCTTCCCTAGTGGCTCAGATGGTAAAGCGTCTGTCTGCAATGCAGGAGACCCAGGTTCAATCCCTGGGTTGGGAAGATCCCCTGGAGAAGGAAAAGGCAGCCCGCTCCAGTATTCTTGCCTGGAAAATCCCATGGACCACGGAGCCTGGTGGGTTACTGTCCATGGGGTCGCAAAGAGTCGGACACGACTGAGTGACTTCACTTCATTTCTATTGGGAAACTGTTCTAGTAGCCAGGTAAGAGAGAGCCTGGATTAGAGCGGATCTGGTAGAACGGGGGATTCTACTGGGCTTGGTAGAATCCCAAATAGAGAGTGTTGTTTAAGGAGGTAGACGAGTCAGGAGCCGGCAGTGAGTCCTGGTGTTGGGAACTAGTGGTGATGAGAGAGATGAAGGGGGAAAGCAGAGAGGCTAAGTTCCTGCATTGTCATTTATTGACACAGGGAAACAGGGAGAAGACGATGGGGGTGAAGGAGGGAAACTGACTAGATGAGCGCTCGATGTATTGATTTTAAGGCGGCTGTAGTCCAACCACGTGGGTATAAATGTCTGGACTGGAGAGACTTGGGTCACATCGGCATGCTTGGAAATCTGAGCCATGCGAGCAGTCTCCAGGGAGGTGGCCTGGGCTTACAGAGGGCCCAGCATAAACAGACCCGTGATTCCCCTCCACATCCTGCCTGGAGTCTGCAGTCTCTGCTGTGGCAAAACTGTTCTCTCTTCACTCGGACCAGACCCGCTAGTGCCACTCGTGTTTACACTTCAGGAAAATACTGCGGCCTTCCTCATGCCCTTCACCTAGGAAAGGAAAAGCTTCTAGAGTACCTGTTATTTTCATTTACGTAAGAAACTTCAGCACACCCAGTATCAGCATCTGTTTTACTCTGCTGGTTGTTTGTAAGTCTGTTAACTGTTAGATTGTATTCCTTTCCAGTTTGGTAGATTCCTTTTCCCCAGTGATAACAAGTACTCTCTGCTGTAACATCGGAGAAGGCAGCGGCACCCCACTCCAGTACTCTTGCCTGGAAAATCCCATGGACGGAGGAGCCTGGTAGGCTGCAGTCCATGGGGTCGTTAAGAGTTGGACACGACTGAGCGACTTCACTTTCACTTTTCACCTTCATGCATTGGAGAAGGAAATGGCAACCCACTCCAGTGTTCTTGCCTGGAGAATCCCAGGGACGGGGGAGCCTGGTAGGCTGCCGTCTGTGGGGTCGCACAGAGTTGGACATGACTGAAGTGACTTAGCAGCAGCAGCAGCAGCTGCTATAACATGTCCAGCCCTGTGCTAAGTAGTTGATTTAGTTTTGGCGTTACTCTCATATAGGACGCTTTAGCTTACCACGTCAAATCCTCAGGCCCCCCATACTGCAGCTGCTGTTGTTGCGTCCAGCGCCAGGCCTGCTGTGACACATGGTGTGAGGAGCCCGTGAGGAGGCGCCCTCATCTCTACCCACAGGAGCACTCTGCACTCAGGCCGCTCAGCTGGAAGGGTGAGGAGGAAGGGCCTGTGGAGGTCAGCTGTGACCACGGGATACGGCGCGGGTGGAGAGCCGCTCTCGCTGTTCATCTCCCTCGTTTGCAGACTGCTCTGCGTCTCCTGTCCTGGACCACTCACAGGCTCCTGGCGGCACTGACCACCGGGTGCCGTGTGCGCGGACATCTGGCTCGTTTGTCCTCCTCCTGGCCTCCCCTCCTCTCCGTTTCCCACCTTCAGGCCTGCATTTCCGCCCCCTGGGGTCACATGCACCCCTAAGCTGTATGCACTCCGGCTTCTGTCCCAGGCTCTGCTCAGGGTGACCCAGCCTGAGATGTCGCGACAGCATTTTAGCATTTGTTTTTTTAGACAACCTGAAGTTCAGAGAGATCATCTAACTTGTTCAAGGTCAACACAAATGGCAGAGCCGGGGTGCACACATCCTCTTCACCGTGTGACTCTGGCTTGTGACCTACAGCACTCTGCACACACAGCATCTCCTCACCGACCGAGCAGCCAGACTAGAAACACAACAAGGCAGCTACAATGGAAGCGTGTTTAAAATTGAGAATGCATATTGCATTTTTACACCATGCAGAAAGGACTGTTTCACATTAGAGAAGATTCTTGGCTTGTGAGATAAACAAATGCATATCTACTTACATTTTTGCGTGTTTACTCACATGGTTTACCTTTACTTATGTTCTAAAACTCTGGATTTATGAATCAATGACAGGGTGACAAATGCCCCAAACTCTGTCTTTACAAAGATATTCATGGAAACCAGTGTATCCTCCGTCCTGTCACTCTCTCACTCTTTGAAACACAAGGCTACATCGCCTCCTTCTTCGAGGTCATGTCACAAGGACACTTTAAACCACTTTTGCTGCAGGATTGTTCCCCACCGCTGTTAGTGAGCAGTCGTGGTGAGCACACCCTCTCTGCCTCTCCTCCTGTTCTGCTGTTGCTGCTCCATCTCTGAGCGGCGTAAGGACACTGGTGCGGAAATCAGACCAGTGCCTTAGAAATCAGGAGAAAATGAAAGTGCTGGGAGAAAACACAGCCGCCCCAGCACAGTATCCTTTCCACTGGCTCTAACAGCCATCCTTTAATCTTGCTTCTCATCCATATATATTGCTCTGGGCTCAAATCTCTTAGCTACTCTTTGTAACCCATGCCAACCTATTTACTTCTCAACTTTACAATTTCTCTCCAAATCATCGTGATCACCTGTCAGTCAGGGCTTATTTTATGTTCCCATTCTCTGTGATCACAGATACTCAATTGATGAATCATTTCACCCTGTGACTCCAGTTCTTTGACCTCCTTGACTCTGCCATTGTCTTTTTTTCCACAATAGGAGACTCCCTTCTTTGTTCCACAGCATCGCGCTGCTACCAGGCAGTCTCTCTGCTAGTGCCTGTCCCTCTCTGGGACAGAGCAAGATCTTGAGCTCTTGTCTGTCATTAATAGTATGTGCCTGTAAAAACAGCTAAAACTTGCTGAGCAGATAATCTGTGCCAAGTACTGTTCCAAGCACTTTGCATCTGTTTATACTTCTTAATCCTTGCAGGAAACCCTGTGAGACAGGTATTCTTCTGTCATTATTCTACTATACAGAGAAGGAGACACAGGACGTTTAAATGACTTGGCTCAAAGACACAGAGTGGAGGAATCAGGATTTGAATGTGCACTCAGGCCGGTCTAAGGACTAACTGAACTCACGTATATAAAGTGCTAGAAAGAGTTCCAAATGCCACAAGGCTAAAAGCTATGACTATGGTGAGGGTTAACTTCCATTATGGTTATTACTATTATTATTAGCTACTGACATTAAGACTAACTAAACTTGCATATTCTTCATATCCAGACCTCCAGTCTCTCAGGCTCTCCAGCGTTACCAAGGATGACCTCATTCCTGGCTCAAGTGCCCTCTACTCAATTTGAACTGCACGGACTATGGTTCCTGTGTGGCCGCTGCTGCCCTCTGAAGTCTCTGAGATCCTGCCGACCCTCTGTGACCACCAGCCCATTCATAACCCAGCTCCCTGTTGCTCCTCTGTTACAGAGCAGCGGGGACCACGGTGCAGGGTGAGTTCTTCCAGGACACACACACACGTGATCGGACTGTGGTTACCAGGAAATTCTTTCATTCTGGTTTGGCTGAATCTCTGATTTTGAAAAAAAAACCAAGAAACAAAAAACAAACAAATCTCACTTGGTCATCCTACCCCTCCTAACCACCATCCTGTGTTATCCTCCCCATTGTTGGGCTCCTCTCCCCTCCGTGCTCGCCCCCAAGGACCCAGGATGCAGACACACCTCCCAGCTCTCTCACTCTCATCAGTGGCACCGTGGTTCTCATTTCTTGGACCCAGCGTTATGATTTCCCCCTTCTTTCTTGCATATAACTAACTGTTCAATGTTAGATTTCAACAGTTTTCTTCCTTCCTCAAGCTAATGTGTGATGTCCATATACACCTGGCTTCCTCTAACAGCTTTCTGGCTGACCTCTGTGGTTCTAATTATTACCTGTTTACCTTGTACCATACTTTCAGATCTTTTCCTCTTGAGCAATGCCATTAACCACTCAGTGGTCACTACACCGAATGAAACGCGCAGCCTGGTTTTCTAGCCCTCCCTCGAGAGGGTCTTCTAACTTCTGCTTGTTCATCCTCCTACTTTTCATTCTGACTAGTCAGGCTAGCCATCACCGCTGTGCCAGTGAAAACGCCCACTTCACAGTATTTCTGGAGTATCTTCATGCCCTCTCCTCTCCAAATCTTACTCACTTCAAAGATCTGGTTTGACTTCTTCCCTTAACGGTAAAGATGGGCTATGCTGATCATGACCCATCTCCTTCTCTATCGAACACTTCCAGCCCGTGTTATTAAAGAACACAGGGCTTACCAGATACTTACACATTAATCACCACTGTTTGAGGAGACAGTAAAAATTCCTGGAGAACAGGAATTGAATTTTACATGTTTATAGCGCTCTAACAAAGTGCAGGCTCCAGCAACTGCACATTATCCAGCTGCCCAAAATGTAGGATAATTTCACTATATTTACGTTTATAAAACACAAATCCTGAATCTAACCAAGTAAATCTATCTACCACAGTCCTCCTATATGGACTACAGGCCTAATGGGGGAAAATTTCTCTACATGAGCAGATGTCCGTTCTTCAGCCACTCGCTCCTGCGACTGTCTGTGTTCAGTATCCATCTGAAACCACTCTTCCCACCATCCAGCCATGTGGGGGAGGAAGGCGCAGGCAGTGAACTCTCCCCGTAGGTATTTCACTGGCATCCCCATAGTGCTCCTCATAAAGGCAGTCTTCCTGAGCCAGGAAGGAACCAGAGAATCCGATCAAGAATCAAACAGTTTCCTAAACAAGGGCTCCCTTACTTCAGATTTTCTGATGAGACCTTCAAGGAGAACAAATGACGGTAGTTCTGTTTCTGACTTTGCTACTTCATAAGGGCTTTTTCTCTTTCTGACTTTTATTTCTGTGCTGCCTTTTATTTGGTAAAAGTCTGGACACAGTACACCTTTCTAGAAGTCAGTTCTTTATATGGAAATGTTTCTGACGCTGTTAGTCTCCCAAGAGGCCTCTGGTTAAGAAAATCCTCCTTGAGATACCACTTGTTTATCACCAAGAAGAAAAAGAGAAACATCCCTGCGACATTCTTGGCTTCCTCTACTCAAACCACAGGGATGTAGGAAAAAATAAGTATCTCTGAAACTCCTTTAATTTATTTTTGAAAGTTGTTATTACTTGGCGCAAGGCTACTTTGTGGTATATGTGGAAGTAAGATCTTGCAGTCATTTTCCCAGGACTTTTTTTTTTTTGAAGAGAAGATGACGTTTCTCCAGATGTTTTTTCCTGGGTGATTATTTTTAAATAAACAAAGGGAAAAAATAGCTGAGTCCTTTTCTTCACTCTGAAGCACGGCAGTATGGCCAGCCATACAGTAACAGCCCATACCCTGATGACACGATGCTCAGGGCTGAGGGAAGAGAAGGCCGCCCTGCTGCCTGACCCGCAGCCTGCTCTCGACTCTCCGCCACACTTCTCTTCGCATCACTGCTCCCTCTCGTAACTGCTCCTGTGCAGATGTGAGGCTCAGGACCACAGTACCTGACAGAGCGCCGAGGGCAAAGGGCGCATCACGCAGTCAGTTGTCCAGAACGTCAGATTTTAGAGAGGAAACAGCTCGCCTCCGACAGCCAGGCCAGAGCTTGCTGTCCTTTCCCATTAGTGGTCGAAAGAGGGCGTGGTTGCTACATTGCTACAATTCTTTTTACATCAAGGTTTCCACTTATGGTATTTAGATAAAGGGGATGTGATTAGAGAGCTTTCTGAAGTTCTCTCAAGATATCAGATATCTGGAATTTCCTGGGAGATATATGCATTAGCTGAATCACTTGCATACCTTAAGAAATGTTCAGTAATAAGTTTCGCCAAGAAATGTATGCTTTCAACTAATTTGCTCCAAGAAAATAAAAATGTCATGACAGCATTTATGGTGTCATAAATCTGATGCTCACCTTTAGTATTCCATTTGCCATTGCAAATGTTATGTAAGCACGGTCCACAGGTGAGCCTGAAAAACTTGTCTGAAGAATTAGTATCTTATACTCTCAAAATCAGTCCCAAAGCAGGCTTCTGATGATGACAGGACTATCACTAGCACCTGAAGTTAAGATTCATTTTAACACTTAAAAATGTACCAGGCATTCTACCTGGTAGTGAGGTCCGTTATGTCTTAAAAAACTTATGTCCACCCTATGAGTAGGAATGCTATTATCTTGATTTCACAGAGGTGAGCACCCCTGCTCACAATCACACAGGGACTCTGTGGTGAGGGGGTGGACTCGAATCCAGGTCTGAACTCAGAGCCCAAATTTGCCAGTACTGTGGTCTACTGCCTTCACTAAGACCAAAAGCCTCTTTATGGATGGCACTGACTAATACTTAGGATCGAGCTAAGCACTTTTCAAGTGCTATCTTTTATTCCAGGGTGAAATTCTATCTTTGATGTACTAGTCTTAATAGTTTTCCAATGAAGCTCTTAAGCCTGGTATTCATAAACTAAAGCAAAACTCCTGGTAATTATCCAATGAAATAAGATTCTCAACGTAAATACTTTTCGAACTTCAGGCCAGAGATGTTCCCGATGTGATGTTGGACTTGCATTATTTTTTCCATTTCCCTTAAATAAAACCAGAGTATGTTATGGGACCCTGACCAACTGAAATTTCGTACCATTAGAATTTGCTGTGGCTTCTACTTTTAACAAGACAGCCCTACAATTTAAAAGAAACACCCTCTTCTGCCACTGGGGCAAGTGGCTTACCGCTGTATGTATGAGTTATTGACACCGCGGTGATCCAGATCATGGCTTAAGGCAGCAATCAGCGTGCGAGTATCTCCAGGTCCGTCAGCCTCTTCTACATGACCGAAGACCGTGGGGAGAGAACGAGAAAGAACCGTTTGGTAAAACGCGTTATGCTACCTCTTTTCACCCATCACGTGGTTTTGTCCTCAGCACTTTACATATGTGCTTCTTTCTAGTCACAGAGGACTCACACTAGAATCCTTTCCTGCAGACACTGAATCAGTCATATTTTGTCTTCAGAATGGGATTATTATCATCAACAGAAAAAAAATTAAGATGCCTCACATAATCAACAACTGGTTCGTGTGCAATGTTTTTAATTCTTAATTATCTACATACACGTGGAATAATCCAAACTTCCAACAACTGTCTTCTCTCTGAATTTTTGCAGGGAACTTTCTGCAGTCCCTCTAGATTCTGTGGCCTTTTCTCTCTGCCAGTTGCTATATACTTCACTCTCTCATTAGGAGCACAGATGTGTTTACTAGCCAACAATAGGAAAAAAAGATGAGGAATGAAAATTTGGCTTTGAAAAGTTGCACAACATATTCCAAAGCCAAATACAGGTTATTTTTAATACCTGCCATTTGTATTACCTACTCAACTATTCGCCTTCATTAGTAAGAAAACATAAGTGAAATTATTATCAGCTCTGTTCTGTTGGACCTCTTAACATTCTACATAGTAAGGTCTACAGCATATAAAAAAATCACCATTCTATTATTATTCACAAAAAGCAGGGATAGGTTTCAGTGGTACAGTCCTCATGACTGTCTCAAACCCCAAAATAAATTCACCTTATTTTCTTATAAATGTTTGTTAGAGTAGGAAAATACAATCATGGTATTTGATATGGCTTCTTAAGACAACAATCACTTTTTTTTTTTTAGCTCTAGCCAGCCAGTTGGAACGTGCACTCAATGAAAGTCGAGACAGAGGATAACATTTTTAGAGTTTGTTAACTAAAAAAGAGCGTGGAAGCTCTGAATTAAAAACAGTCATATGATGGGTGCCTGGAATCACTTACCTAGAATAACTAGTCATTCCCAGTGAAGTTAGAATCTAAGGCCAGAGATGTGAAAAATCTGACCTGGAAAGGAATGAATTACTTGAATGTTTTCTGCACTGATCTCCCTTGTAGCCTCTGGTCATGTGTATGAAACCAAAACCTTTTCCATGAAATGATATTTATAAAATTAGTGCTCCAGAGAAAATGTGATAGAGAACCCTGGGCCCACCTATGGAGCCAAGTTCAGGCCCCGGGTGGTTTTCAAGAAAGTACGGTGGAGCAGTTTAAATGTGACTGTGAGAAGCTGGATACTTTTCCTTCTACTGTGGAGTTTCCTCTGAAGGAGGTATTTATTTGGCCAAAGACTATTAACATGAAGCTATTTAAAAAAATTTTTTAAACATGCAATGTATATTATATATGAAAGAAAATTAGAAATTATTTTGCCACATTAGCCTTCTTGAATGAACAGACGCAGGAGACAAGGGTTCACTCCCTGGGCTGGGAAGATGCCCTGGAGGAGGGAACGGCCGCCCACTCCAGGGTTCTTGCCGAGAAAATCCCACGAACAGAGGAGCCTGGTGAGCCACACTCACACGGGGTTGCAAAAGAGTCGGACATCAGTGAGCACAAGCACACCCAAGACCATTGACTTCTGACTGGCAAGAAGCATTATTCCCAGTCCTCACTAGTGCATATTCAGCAAGCTCTAAGAATATGCCGTAAAGCAATGAAACGTCTTAAATACATAAACTGCTCTGAGCAGTACCTGAATTTTGCCTGCTTTTAGTGCAGCAAACATGCACTGAGCCGTATTAAAGGCGTGTCTCCAGTTATGATAGGCGACGTTCTTCCGGTAGTTCTTCTTCACACTTAAAATCCACTTGCAAAGGACCTTTAGGAAACAAGGTGTAAGGAGTCAAAATAACTGCTAACGCTTATCCTACTGACTTCACGCACTGTACAAAACATGTACATCTGACCCCAGGGCACTACAGATGACGAGACTGGCATTCGGAGAGGAAGCTTGCCCAAGGTCATGGTGCATGTAAAGGCAGGGCCAAAATTCAGATCTTGACAGTTTGATTCCAGAGTCCACCATGCACACCACGGTGCCAACTAAATTAGATGTAAAAGGCAAGGCAGCTCTAAGAAAGGCAGGGCACAGACTAGCTTTTTAGCAGATACTATGTCCACATGTAATCAGTTGGGACAGTCCACAATCACAGGTGCATGAACTCACACTCAGGGAGCCGCGCAAGCAGCTACTCTCCACTTCTCATGCCCTCTTTCTGTATGTCCGCAGAGGTGTTCGTGAGGCCCTCTGGGGACAGACGGGGGGCAGGGCACACAGCACACATCCAGGGACAAACTAAAACTCCACGTCGCAGTCTCTTTCCCTTTAAATGATTCTTAAATATTCAGGCAGAGTTACTTCTTGGTTACCAAGAAGTAATAAAAAAAAAAAAAATACACACATAAAGCCCTGGGGTGTGTGTGTGTTTAATCTATATATTTTAAAAGATGGAGAAAAAAAGGACAGACTGTTCAGAAAATCTCACAAGCTAGGTTTATTTAATTCAACTGCTAAGTGGTAGATTTAACAAAATCCCCGGGGGACTCATGGGCCCTAAGCATGATAATTTTGTGTTTGTGTTAGCATCAGAGTCTGCCTTTCTTCGATTCTGAATGATTTACTATGCTTTGGGGGATCTCTAAAAATAAATATGTGCTTCTCTCTATGTATATTTATGGGGATATTTCATACACAAAAGCCATTACTCTGGGGAATGGAAAAAGTACCAGGGAAAAGAATCCTGCTTTAATAATATTCAACACAGTTTGATTGGCTGCAAAAGTAGGCCAAAAACAAGGTTTCTTCTTTGTTGGTACAAAATCGCTTATAGAGGATTTGGCAGAAAAATCAATGCTTTCATATCCTCCCTTTTCTTCTCAGGTCTCTTTCTTCCTGTTCTATGACGCAGTTCACAGAGAATTCTGATAAAAGGAACCCAAATGTCCCCAAGCTCTTTTACCCACCCCTGAGTAACCATATTTCCCAGAGGATTTTCGAAGGCAAGACTGACGTGTGCTGACCTGAAATACACTACAGCATGACCATTTCTGAATAAAGTTGACCCTGAAGGTAGTAGATTCATCTTATTAGGAGAATTCTAAGTAAGAACTATGAACTTTCTTTTGACATGTTTAGAAAGTATACAGTGAAGTCTTGTACAAAACTGTCTAGTTGCTAAGTTGTGTCTGATTCTTTTGCAACCCCCTGGACTGTAGCCCTCCAAGCTCCTTTGTCCATAGGATTTCCCAGGCAGGAATACTGGAATGAATGGGTTGCTATTTCCTTCTCCAGGGGATCTTCCCAACCCAGGGATCAAACCCATGTCTCCTGAATTGCAGGCAGATTCTTTACCACTGAGCCACCTGGGAAATCCTGTTGTAGAAAATTACTGGTGATTAAATATAGAATCAACAAAAATAAGCAGGAAAGCCCAGATATTTAACCTATGGGCTCTCTCTCTAACAATCATAAAATCTGTAGACATAATTAAATAGGCATATATAGCATAGAATGGGAAATAATGGACAAAATAATTATGAAACCTAATTCCTAATGGACCACTCTCTTCTTCTTCTTTTTGGGGGCCATGCTGCGCAGCTTGTGAGATCTTAGTTTCCTGACCAGGGACTGAACCTGGGCATCCCAAGTGGACCTAACCATTGGACCACCAGGGAACTCCTGATTCTGCTTCTACTGAGATGGGCCTGTTGAACTGAGTAACCCAATGACTGCCCCATTGTATCTAGTAACTAGATTCAAGTACAGTTTTGTATTCTGTTATCAGAATGTTCTTAACAGCATTTAGGAAAATTATGGTCAGATCTGTTAAATGCTTGGTGGCTATGCCTGGAATGTTCAAACTTGTAATACAGCCGTTCATACAGGACTCCTGAACAGCTGTGAGCAGTTTGGAAGACCCTAGGGAGCATGCTCAGTACAGTGAATCAGTCTCCAACAATTACAAAGGTTTCCTAAGTCCTAAGCAACATACTTAAGATTCTGTGCGAGGAAGCAAAGAAAGAAACACAGCTCAGCTCCTGCCTTCAAGAGTTTCAATCAGTAGCAAAACTAACAAAAGCACACATATAAAGGAAATAAGTTCATGTAAAAATGAGAACACAAATTTATAAACTGTCAACAGGATTCCAAGTGGCATGAAGTCAGTCCTAGAAAGTTTTCCCAGGAATACAGACTTTTGCATCATGCTTCAAGGAAAAAGTATGCTGTGGTACAAAGTGGAATGGACTTGGAAGTGGACAATCCTGTCCATTCATGGGAGAAATGGCTTGTCAAAGACAGATGGTAAAGGAAAACAGGCATAGTACACGCAGGTTGGTAAAGCAAAACAATCTGTTTCAGAGATCCATGAGAGTTACAGGAGAGAAAAGGTCTGGAAGCCAACAGGGACGAGAAGATTTGCCTTATCTTTCAGTAGGAAGGATTCTTTGTCAGGGCACTTTATGATGTTAACATCTTTTTTAGCAGCAACATTTTAATTATCATCCTAAAATTATATCTGAAATGTATAGTGACAATAATATCTGAAATAAAACAGATGAGTCACCAAGGCAGGAAGGCCAACCAGAGTAATGGAGACGTTCAAGCTGACACTGGCCAGAATCAGAAGTTACTCAAATGTAAAGCAGAGGAGATGAATGAGACACCGAGGAGAAATATCTGCCTAAAGGACAAACATTCAGCAAAAGGTAAAAATAAAATGAGAGAGAAATTCAAAGGACTATCTTCTTATCCAACACGCAAATGCTATCTTAAAGCTTATGTTTTTAAATTTACTTTTAATTGAAGGATAATTGCTTCACATAATTTTGTTGTTTAGAGCTTGTTTTTAAGAAATAAATCAATTTATGTAATAATTTCATAAATAGGTACAAGGATCACATTCCTGTTCTGGCCAGGCCCTTTCAACAGAGCCATTACCGGTGCAAAGTATGGGAGATCTCAGGAATGGAAAGGGACCTGAGTTGCTATCTAGATTTATGTAAGTCCTATAACTAGCAAGCGGCAGAACTGAGACTCACATTTAGTCTTCTGGCTCTAAATGAGATCTTCATTCCATTAATAAAGGCTTTAATATATGCGCCCTATGGGGTAATATAACCATGGTCAAATTTGGTTTAAAAAAGGGATTAACTTTCTACTTAATACGTTCGTATTAAGCAAAGTATACAAGTGTGCACACACACACACACGTACAAATAGACAATCACACAGATGCACGTATAATTCTCATAAGACCCCCACAGGGAAAGTCATACCATTATCCCCAATTAACAGATTACAAAACGTGAGAATGTGAGCAATTAACTGCCCAAAGAAATGAGAGCTAATCACCAGTAGAGTTATGACTCAAATCCAAGAACCTTCTACTTCATCATGCTCTGTCTGGAGCTTCCCTGGTGGCTCAGATGGTAAAGCGTCTGTCTGCCTGCAAGGCGGGAGACCCAGGTTCGATCCCTGGGTTGGGAAGATCTCTTGGAGAAGGAAATGGCAACCTACTCCAATACTCTTGCATGGAAAATTCCATGGACGGAGGAGGTTGTACAGTCCATGGGGTTGCAAAGAGTCAGGACACGACTGAGCTACTTCACTTTCACGCTATGTCAGTTTCTTCATTTATAACACAGGGGCAATAATAACCAAAGGACCTTTCTTGAGAGCTTCTTGAAATAATTAAATGATATGATACCCCTTAATCAACACACTCTAATAGGAGTGAACGATTACTAGAGTCTACAGATTGTATTTTCACCCAAGAATAATATAAAGTTTGGTTAAATTGAAGGAAGAACCAGATTTGGGCCCCCAGTAATATCAGAAATGACACTGTATTAACCTTAACTATATTAGAGCTCAGTTCTCAGACCTCAGTCAGGCTCTGAGAACAGGGACAACTCATCACTAAAATGTGTCCCTAGTACAGTGCTAGGTATACTGTTTATTGTTAATAAATTTTCATTTTTATGAATTAATGGAGTGCTGGATAGTGGAGGCCTTCAAGGTATTTACATATCCATATAGGAAATCCATACAAGGAGACTAGACATTCACTGACTAAAAAAAAAAAAAAGAGCTTTAAAGGCAAATTACTAAATTTCTTTTTCATATAGGCCTTTCTATTCTCCCTTATTCTTTGATGCAATAACACAGGCATGATGAAACAAACTAGACTTCCCTGAAATCTCCCCAACTGGTATGAGAAGGGACTGATCTCAGTCTTGCTATTTTTGAGAGGCAAGTAAGGTAACTGGCTGGGGTTAAAGTCAGTCTTCATCTTCACTCCATATGTGTGACCCTGTCTGAACCAAGAGCTTGGCTTCACATCAGTCCCTCTGCCCCCTCATTTCCAAAGGCATTCACTCTGGGTCCTTCTTTCTACTGTGTTATCATAACCTCTGCAACCAGATCTTCTTACTTCCCTGCTTAAGATTCCTCAGTGACTCACCACTGTTTTCAGGATAAAATCCAAATTCCTCTAAGTAGTGTACGAGGACCCACGTGGCCTGCTTCTCACTGTCCTCACGCTGCTCTCCTGCCCCTGTCACTGCAACCAGCGCTCCACACCCCACCCAGCCCTCACCTTGCTCTCTCTGTTGGGAACACCCCGCCCTGTTCTGCAACCTGCTGCTTGATACGCGTGGGAACCCAGTACATGTCTTCTCAGTGGCTGATAAGTTTCCTTCAAACATTCTGGGTCTGTATGAGGTGACAGTATATGAATCTTCATTCATACTTCATTCATCTTCATTTCATACTGAAACTTCATTCCATACTAGCATCCAAAACTAATTCTCTTCACACACACAATTTCCAGAGCGCATAACTGCATTCCTACCTCATGCTTCATCTGGAAGTTCTGCACAAGGTTGAGGTCAGTGAACATCCGGACTGTGCACAGTGCTGTTTCCAGGTCAGACAGCTCAAAGTCGCTGAAGCTGAAGTCAGTGATTTTAAGGGTCTGGGCAGATGGCACCACAGCAGCCTTGGGTAAAGGGAGGGGAAGAAAACGAAGTGAAGCTGTTGATCAGAGTAGCATAAATGCAGAGTTTCCTTGCTTTGTTTTTGGAAATGCACGTTGGACTTAGTTTTTTCTTTTTAATGTCATACACTAGAAATATTTTACTATAGAAGTTATTTCCTTTTTTTTTTTTTTTTTTAACTGAGCGCCTTGTAGGTAACTGATATGCTTCTAAGTAAGGCCAGGAGAGAGGGTAACTGTCCCTGGAACGCTAGGCAGATCTAAGGAGTCCAGTGATCCAACCGCTTTATATTTCCTCAGTGTCAATTCACTCAGCAGATACTTACTGAGTAGTTATTCTGGACCCGTCTGTACTATGGACTGAGAATAAGTAGTGAGCAGGTAACGTTTTAAGCATTTATGTTTAATTCTCAAGACAGCCTTTTGAAATGGATACTCTAGCTGCATCCTTGGTTTGATTTTTAATCATCTAATGGTAGTAAACACTTGCAACTTCTTCAAATACACCTTTCTCTTTTTAAAAAATCAATATTCTTTTTACCTCCTGCTTCTCCTACTTTCTTTAACTAAAGGACTTCAAGACACAGTTCCCATCCAAATTAGAGCTATTAATAAATGGCTCCTTCAGAGCCAAGCCCACTGTGGGGATACCTGTTTAATCACACAAAATTCACTACAGTGTACTTTCCTGTTTATCTGCTCCTAACCATACTGGACTGACAGGCGGTGCTGAATCTGACACATCTTTGTATCCATTGTATCTACTGATGGATATAGTTCTGATATTTGTTAATATGAATACTTATTAAATGAATGGGAGGGGGGAAAATCTCATTCTCTTCACTTAATCTGAGTTACAAGTTATAAAGTCTGGTTTTAAGGTCCCAAATCCTCCTAGAAAGGTGAAGTTCATTAATTTTGAGTTGGAAAACTAGCAGGTGCATTCATTCCAATCTGTTTTGGTTGGCATTGAATATTTTTAAAAATCACCATTATTTGTTACACTATTTAAAATTGGGAGATTTTAACAATAAAGCAGTATTTCTGGTCCTTCCTGAAAGATCAGGCCACACTGAGCTTCAGTTCCCATGAAGTGACTAGCCACAGCCAGCTCTCCTCCCCCAAACCCCCACCCCACACCCCCCGGCCCCTCAGACTGAGCNNNNCAGGCCCCCCACCAGCAAGAAAACTTATAAAAACCTCACTCCTCAACCCTCTTGACTATTTACTCTGCCAGCACTTTAGCAGCCTTAGCCACATCTGGCTGAAATTCATCTAAGAGGCGTTAACTTGGTGTGGGACAGAGGGAAGAAAATACAGAAATCTCAACCAGGTTCCTTCTAATGTTTTTTCCTTGATTTTCTCTAAACCCCGGAAGTTTCCTCTGAGTATCTGCCATGTCACTTCTTTGCTCTCACTCCATCTTTTTGTGAAGTAAAAAGGTCAAACACAGAATATAAAACCGTATGGAGCAACCTAGAGCTTTCCCCTGCCAAGCTGTGGGCACGCACACTCTCTGTGCTTCGTGACTGACACCTTTGACTTGCGCATACCAGACGTGTTTCAACCTTAGAAGAAGGTCACCCTCTTCATACACGAAACTAAGGCTCTTTCCCCGAGCCCAAGTTTCACGAGACAATATGCCTTCCATCCAGCCGCCTCCACGGGTTAAGGCACGGGCTGGAGGCGGGGAAGGGAGGGGGACTGAAATGTTTGGGTAAATGGCTGTGTTGTTTACAGCACCTCCAGCATCGGGACCGAGTGGCACTGGAGTGGAGCTCGGGAAGTGTGGAGGTGGGAGCAAACCTACCTTTTAACTCAAAGCAGATAACAGCTGCTTCTCTTAGACACTGCACAAGAGAACAGATGTTCATTCCTTAGCGCATCATTATTCTTAGAGCAGGAAGTTGTCTTTCGCTCCTTCCACAAAGGACATTCTAAACACCAGGGGACACAGACAGCCAACACGCCTGGTGCCTTGTTCCATTACACACTCTTAACTCCTGAGCACTCTCTTCTGAGAGAAGAGATGCTTTTCTTCTGCTTGATCAGCCTTGTCACACCATGACTGAACCTTTTGAGCTGATCTAAGGGGGATGTGCAGAGATTTTCCTTCAGAACCTTGTGGTCAGTGATACAGAGGTTCCGGATTATTGGGATCGATTGCTAATAAATGATGAGAAAGTTATACACCATTAAAGCTCTCATAAACTGCTTCTCTGACCATCACAAGAGAATTCAACTTTGTTTGCCCTGAAAGGGCTTGTGATACAGGGGATTTGAAACAAAACATACTGAAATAAAACATACCTGTCATTCTAACTTACCATTTATAAAATAAAATATTCTATATCTTACTAATAAGCAGGGGAAAAGATGTGGTGTGTCTGGGAGAGGTTATGTATATACAATTCTGGGTTTTCATAGCTTCTTCCTTTCAGGGATGGTTTGATTTGTCAGAATTTGCAAAGTGAAATCTTTGGGGGGTAATATAACTTATGATATTGAATACTTAACAGACATAACATTTTATAGACTCTGTAAAGCAATACAATGCTATAAATATATGTATGTATTATGACTAAACCCAGTTCAAAACTTCTGGAACTATGATACACCTAACACTGTTCAAAGGTCTTCCCTGGTAACTCAGTGATAAAGAAGCTGCCTGCAGTGCAGGAGACACGGGTTTGATCCCTGGATTGGGAAAGTCCTCTGGAGAAGGAAATGGCAACCCACTCAAGTATTCTTGTCTGGAAAATCCCATGGACAAGAGGAGCCTGGTGGCTATAGTCCACAGGATTGCAAAAGAGTAGGACAAGTGCCACTGTTGGTTTGTACTAGGATCTGGGGGGAACGACGTAACCCTGGTCCTTTGAGCACTCCTTGGCTTTCAGTTTCACCTTCAAGCCTGATGCCCTTCTCCAAGCGAGGATGAATCATCATGTTAACCAGTCATGTTAACCAATCAGCGTATTAAATAAAATCAATAAAGTACTTTGGATAAACAGAAAAAAAAAAAAAAAGAGTAGGACAAGACTGACTAAACAACACTATTCCACACTGCTATCTTCCCACGTGAGTGCACAGTGCTTGTGAATTCTTAGGGAAAAACAGTGAGAAATTTGCCTTCTTAATTTGAATAGGGTTAAGCCTTTCTAGAGTTGGGCATTCTGCTGCTGCTGCTACTGCTAAGTTGCTTCAGTCATGTCCGACTCTGTGCGACCCCATAGGTGGCAGCCCACCAGGCTCCCCCATCCCTCGGATTCTCCAGGCGTTGTAATCCATGTCAAATTAACCAAATACCGAATGTAAAAAAATATATATACAAAGCTCCTTGGATTAAATATTTAACCTGGCAAACAGTTTGCTAATGTAATGTCACTTTTCTTCTAAGTCCTTTAATTACATCTGCCACTCAAACTAATAAACTAGTAATCAACCATTAATAAACTATTCTTCATATGACTCTTTAGAGGAAATTCACTTAAGTCCCTTTTTTATTATGACTCCTTTTCCTAAGGCCTTGATCCCTTTTCACCATTCTTGCAAAAATTAAAAACAAAGACAAACAGCTCTGGAAGTGAAATTCACTAAGGGTGAAACTGGACACATTGCTCAGTGGTCTTTAATCAGAACCAGTTGTTCTGGACGACCCTGGTGGTCCAGCGCTTAGGAATTGTCTGCCAGTGCAGAAGACACAGGTTTGGTCCTGATCCGAGAGGATTCCACATGCCACGAGGCAGCTGAGCCTGTGCGCCACAGCCACTGAGCCCGGCACGGCCCAGCCAGTGCTCCACAAGAGAACACTGCAGGGAGCAGCCCCGAGCACTGCAATGGAGAGCCGGCGCGCGGCAATGAAGGCCCACCCAGCCATAAACACACCTTATTTAAAGGTTCTTCCCTGGTGGTCCAGTGGCCAAAAATCTGCCTTCCAATGCAGGGAACTTGGGTTTGATCCCTGTCCAAGAAACTAAACTCTCACATGCAACTTAAGCCTGTGCACCACAGCTACGGAGCCTGTATACGAAAGGCTCACAGGCCACGACTAAGGCCCAATGCAGCCAAAATGAGACAAGTATTAAAACCAAAACAGCTGCTGTGAACACCATCTGACTGATAAGGATCGACATAATAGATTGATGGTGAGCCAGCAACATCCCAGATAGCCACCACATTTGCATTTTGGCATAATTATGTAAAAAGCTGACTCATGTGAAAAGACCCTGATGCTGGGAAAGATCGAAGGCGAGAGGAGAAGGAGACAACCAAGGATGAGACGGCTGGATGGCATCACTGACTCGATGGACATGAGTTTGGGTGAACTCCAGGAGCTGGTGATGGACAGGGAGGCCTGGCGTGCTGTAGTCCATGGGGTTGCAAAGAGTAGGACACAGCTGGGTGACTGAACTGGTAATGATCATAAAAAGAGAAATCTAAAAGCAAGGTGAAGCCCATGGTGAAGCAATGTTTGCTGTTAGGGGCTCTGGTCCCGATGTCCCACTGACTGTCACCCTGAACAAGACATTCAACCTTTGCCTATTTCCTCACCTGTAAAATGAGGGGCGTGGATCAGATCATCGCTAAGGTTTAATTTATCTCTGCGACCACACAACTAGGATTTCTTACTGCCTTTTCACTTCGGAACCCAAGGCCACCCTGTGAGTGGCATCTAAATCTTGCCAGTGACATTCTCGTATAGGTCCAGGCTCTGTCTCCGATTCTCTAACCATTTAGATAGATGGTGCGCCTTAGCTGTTATGGTTATACTATGCTTTTCATGCTTGATTCCTCACACAGGAGAGAGGAGACATTTCTCCTTCAAGAAGCTTAAATACAGGATCCTAGCCTCCACCATGAGAGCAGAGGAGGGTGAGACTGCTTGCACAGTGGCCTCTATACCTACTGCAGTAACACCCTAAATGGAAAATTGAGTTTTCAGAAATTCCCATCTGTGTGTGTGTGTGTTTTACATGTAGGGGTAGGGAGGTGTCTGTACTGTGGCCATTTGTTTTCAAGGTTAATCAATACTCACTCACTTCTGGGTCTCCTTGTTTCTCCTCTGCCTGGAATACAGCCCTCACATCATCATATAGCTAGTTCTTTCCCGTTTTTGTATGTCTCAGCTGCACCCAAGAAACATTCTGTGGTAGACCCTGTAGCAAGACTCTATTAACGCAATATCTACATCCACCTTTTCCGAGTGAGCTTTTGTTTTCCTAAGATTCAAGAAAGCTCAAAAATTTATTTCCCAGACTCCCTCTCATCTAGGGTTCCAGGTGGAATTTGGTTTCACCTGTGAGGTATACTTGAGGGAGACCTGGATTTCAAACTAACACGTGAGGAACCCAGGTTCCTGAAATGTGGTTCCAGAGGGTGTCAAAAGCTGTGGAGGCTGCAGCTCCAGCAGAAGCTTTCCGACTCCCAAGCCATGCCGCCCTGGCTGGCTCTGGAAGGAAGTGCTACGATGGGTTTCTGATTCTGGCTTCCATGGGAGGTCCCACACTAAGCCCAACTACAGTTCTGTTGTAGGAATAATTCCTGAGGTCATCCAGCACCCTCTCCAATTATGTGAGAGCACTTAATTATTTTTTGCTGTAAACAGTGAAAGGAGCTTCTGTTATCTGCAACTGAGTCCTAATGGTGCCCTTTGGGCAAAGTGTCGGGCAACAGGTTCCCAGGGTGAGGCCTCTGGGTCAGAGAGCTCTCTTGGACTTGAAGGCAGAAGAGAATCAAATTTCCGTTAGAGCTGCTGCTGCTGCTGCTAAGTCGCTTCAGTCGTGTTCGACTCCGTGCGACCCCATAGATGGCAGCCCACCAGGCTCCCCCATCCCTGGGATTCTCCAGGCAAAACACTGGAGTGGGCTGCCATTTCCTTCTCCAATGCATCAAAGTGAAAAGTGAAAGTGAAGTTGCTCGGTCATGTCCAACTCTTAGCCACCCCATGGACTGTAGCCTACCAGGCTCCTCCGTCCATGGGATTTTCCAGGCAAGAGTACTGGAGTGGGTCAGCATCTCTCTTAGTTTGGTTCCAGCGTCTGCAGTGGCCTCTGAGAACTTGCTGAAAATGCAAATTCCTGGATTGTAACACAGAACACAGACAATGAAGGACAGGGAAGCCTGGCAGGCTACAGTCCACAGGG
This sequence comes from Aepyceros melampus, assembly GCA_006408695.1. Lineage (NCBI taxonomy): Eukaryota > Metazoa > Chordata > Mammalia > Artiodactyla > Bovidae > Aepyceros > Aepyceros melampus. The sequence continues at coordinate 15,048 of SJXQ01008054.1, read as the reverse complement.
TCGCAAAGAGTCGCACCTGACTTAGTGACTGAACAGCCACCAACCACACAGAACTACTCAATCAGAAACTCTGGGAGTGGAGCTCAGCCATCTGTATTATAATGAAACTTCCAGATGATTCTGGTGAGTGCTACAGAACTGCTGCATTAGAGAGTGGTTATTAATAATCAATAGCATGTAACAGTCACTGAGGTCATCACGTGCAGTTATAAAGACGGAAATCCTTCTTGAGGACCCGTGATGGCTGCCGTGTCATACGGCGGTAGAACGCTGCTTCCAGCTGCTGTGGAAGGATTACAGGAGGGAAGGAGAAGCTCTGGACTATAAATTGTGAGGCCAAGTCATGATCAGAAAAGTGAAGAGTTTTTATGGCCTTCCTAAAACATTCTATCTGTTGAAGCAATAATAGAGCCGAAATCCACACTCAATCGTATCCTGCAGGTTGCTGAATTATGGTACAGGATGAAATCAGACTTGCCACACCTCACAGATGAACATTAGAGCACTGATGAGGAGTGGCTGAGGCACCAGGAACGAAACTGAGACGTTGAGAATGTGTGGCCGTTATGCCGGAAGCGTCTCTACAGTATAATTTCACATGCCTATATTTTACAGTCATGGCACCTTTTTTCCTGATTACAATTACATATTATAGAATTATGTTATACATTTAGTTCCTCACTATTCTTTAAATCCCAAGAGGGCAAGAGATTGATTATTCATTTTTATACTGGAACACCTAACATAATACTCACAGAAAACAGATAAATATGAATGTATAAATAAAAAATTTGTGATCACCAAGCACCTAATCAATTCATTAATATTCAATATTTAAACATAATATTTAATATTTTAATATGATATTTAATAATATTTAACAATAATGTAATTTGGTAAAGAGCTATAATACAAACATTAAAATTAGTAATGAACCATGCTATGTCAGACACAACAGACAAACTGTAGACTGTGCCTTCTCTTACAGTTCAAGTATTCACTTTATTTACTTTTGAAAATTTTTATTTATTGCGGACTTCCTTCTTTCATTTGCACAATGAATACTTCACATTATAATATTAAAAACTCAGTGTAAGTGGCAACAAAGTTTGATTCATTCACTTGCAAGAACATTGGAAACTCAGGATGGGAAAACAACTACCAAAAGTTTTCTGTTTTTTAGCAGCTCTCGTAGGAAGTTACTTTAAATGGTAAACTCAAGATGACTTCCCTCAAGTAGAGAATTAGTTATATATAATTCATACACAAAAGGTTTACATTTCTCTTAGAACATTTGGTGCTTTTTTCTTCCAGTAAGTTTTCCACCTACCTGTTGTTCTTTGGCTAATTAGAAAACAAGTGTATACTTTTGTATACCTGTTAGCACAACTGACACCATCGTGGGCCCATGTTGACCTTCCACTGACCCTCCCCAGGACTGTACTATGTAGTAACTGATTTTTCTGTCAAGGGCTTTGTAGTTAATAGATATCACTTAGGTCCAGGTGACCTCTCTGCCCTGCTAACTTCAAACAATGGTGAAGACCTTCCTTAACATATTCCCAGTACCTGTAAGACTAGTTACCCATGCATAAATCTTGACTTAGGAATGCACTCGCTGCTTCCAAGCACCTCCCCCAAACCCCAGGGAAGCTATAAAACTGTCCCAATGGGCCCCGTGGTGTGGCACTCATCTGATCCCACCCCATAAGTTACCTTACAATGAAATGATCCACTGCTCATATGGAGCTGCTGCCTCATTTAAAGATGCCTTCTCAGTTCAGCGGACACTTTTAGTTCCCACCATCCTCCAACAACTTTCCTGGGTGTGCATAATTAGAACAGCTTAAGCAAAAAGACTTGGAACGTGACAGGGAAGATGAAGGCCTCAGTGTTGCTTCTCCTGTATTAGAACTGATTTTCCTCCCAGTATCACCACTACTAACAGTAACTGGTACATAACGTGCGTGTGGAGGGGCACATGTACCAGGAACTCTAGGCACTCCAACTCTCGGAAGGAAGTTCCTTTATTATCCTCTTTTCTACAGAGGAAGAAACTGAGGCATAAAGAATCAGAGGCACAGATTTGCCTGGCATCACAGAGGTGGAATCTGCACCCAGACCTCTCTCTCTAGACTCACGATCTTAACCATCATGCTATATTCATGAAACTGAAAGCTGGCAATGAAAACGTATCTCAGCACCCCTCAACATGACCAGCTCTGTGACCAGTTAGCAGGCAGCTTTATTCAACTATTAAATTATTTCTAGCTTCATAATCATTATAAGAAAAAAGAAAGTATAGTCTTGTTGAATGTGTTGACGGATTATGAACTGTGTTATTTCATGCTAGATTATGGTCTTCCTAAAAGTCTGAATTTTCCAGAATCAGTCATTCAACAAAGCTTGTAAACCAGGTTCCCGTTAAGCAATCACTAAATAGTAGCTATTTCTATTATTATTATTAAAATAGGACTCAAGGACTAACAGTCTGAAGGAGAAAACAGATACATAAATAATCGAAATACACAGATTTTTAAGTAACGACCACACAAGTATGCCGATAGCTTGCATGAGTGATCGCTAACAACGCAGTGATGGAGAACTTAAGTACACATTTACTGTTTTAAAGTCATTTCGAATAGTTAATTCTGACTGGCCACAGGGTGCCCAAATTAAACACTTCTGGGTGTGTCTGTGATGGTGTTCCTGGAGGAGATAAGCATTTGAATCAGTGGACTCAGCAGGGCAGACTGTACTCTCCAGGGTGGGTGGTATCACCCAGGCCACGGAGGGCCTGCACAGAAGCTAAGATGGGAAAAGAAGGAATTCGCCCCTTTTTGCTGCCTCCCACCCTGCTGGAGTGGGGCCATCCTATACCTTCTCTGGTTTTTGGACCAGTATTTCTGCCATCGCCTGCCCTGTTCTCACGCCCTGAGACCACACCAGACGACACCATGGGCTTCCTGGGTCTCGAGCTTGGAGACAGCAGACTGCCAGACTTCTCTGCTCCCGTAATCCCGTGAGTCAATTCCTAAGAATGTCTCTCATGTACATACAAAATCTACTGGTTCTGTGTCTCTGGAGAACCCTGACTAATAAAGTCACCTATCTTTATAAAGTCAGGGACAATCATTCCTGAGCTTTATCAGTACCTTACTTAAGACACACAACAGCCCTTCTCTTATTCAACTACTGCTTATTATGAAATAAGTATTTACACAACAGAAGGAGACACCCTGGAGTCCCTTTTACACAACCATGGAAAAGAAACTTTATAGGGAAGAATGCATTTTAAAAGTGCACAGTCTCCTTGAAGTCCATAAGGCACATGCTCAAGGAAAATAAGAACCCACTTGGGTAAGGTAAATATAAGGATCATTTTAAAATTATTGAGTTTCATATTTTTGGTGGATGCTCATGAAAAAAGGTTTATATTTAGCCTGTGGCAAAGTCTCTGGTAACCTCAGAAGAAAATACAGACATGTGGCTACACAATGTGCTCAACTGTACGAGCTTCAGACAAAAAAGGTCACACTAGTCAGAGGCACTCGGCCTGCCTTAGGTCTGACGTATCAAATATCAGGACGTAAAACAAAAATCAGAGAAACAACAACTAGCAGCCAACTGTTAAGAATAGGCTCCTTATTCAGAAAGTTATTTATCATAATAACTCCAAAAAGAAGGGCGGCTACTGAACTTGATCTTCCATGAAATGTCAAATTCTTCCAATTAGCTTCAGTGTTTTATGAAGGCATTTTGTTACATCCCTCCTTGATGTCTATTCAGTATAAATTAAAGAGGAAAAGAGATTTTCCTCAATGATACATTCTTTAAGGAAGTTATTTACAGGGATGAAATTAAGCTATTTGACATGTTTATCGGCAGCTACAAGGAGAGAGGCCCCGTCGGGTTTTGAAGTTCTCCTCATCAGTCTCCGGCCACTCTCTCACACCTTGGGGCATTCTTCTGTACACAGCGGTTTGGGGTCAGGTCTTTGAACAAAGCCACATTATAGCCATCACACTACACCTTACAGATGCTTAATGTCTTCCTCATGTTCAATGTGCACAGAAAATGTGTTCTTAAAGAAAAAGCCCCACACAGTTAGTGTATAAGGCTGTTAGACTACATCTTTCCTAAGAAGATTCAAATGCAAATGAGAAAGAAACAGTACTCATACAAAAAGAGGTGAATACTCCAACTCAGCACGCGGAACCACATCTTAAAGAGAATGAAGAAGGGAGCAAGGCACAGCAGGATCAGATTAGTGTATTTTCTGCAATAACTCGATCAATGTATTTTATGATTTCTCCTTCCTTTTAACATTATATAAATGGATTCCTTTAAATCACAATATGGAAGAGGCACAGACTGTAAAAAACCCTAAAAAATTAGCATAAAGTTTTTCAAAACCATGTCAAGAAGGCACATGACCATGTCAAGATTCCAATAAAGCCCACACCTGCTTATAAGGAAAACTTCAGAGAAAATGTAGGACTGCAGTTGGGACTAATACAGAGATCTGGCTAACATCCAGTCAGTACATAAGAAGCTCAAGAACAGTGCCACCATACTTTGGAGCTAAGACTGCCACTGGAATTAATCCTCTTATCAATGAAAGCAGGAAGAATCAAACAATCTATTAAATCTGGCAATGCGGAAGACATACAGCCCAATTCATGCTATAGACATCTATAAAAATGAATGCATCAACTGACTGCATAGAGGAAGTGAAAGGACCCGAACTGTTCAGAAATGCTTGCAGCACTTCGTGAGGAAGCAGGCGCCTTACTGGATGCCTTGCTACCACACTACGTTCAGTGACATTGGCTATCAAGCTCACAGGGTCAGCTCTTCTTCATTATTATCTGCTCAAAATTTTCCATTTGTAAAATTTGATTACCCATAAAGATTTCTCCCAAAGAAATCCCAAAGAAGGAATGTGATGAGCATCTTGAAATAAGGAACTGGCTCTGTCCTCTACCACTGCCTTTGGCAGTAAGAGATTTGAACCAGGCATCTGGTTTTGCCCCTCACTGCTATTACCTGCAGCATTCACAGACATGCCTGATCAAGAGGGTTCATGTGAAGTTACTGAAAGGGTAAGGTCAGGATGAGGTATAAATGCTGTCCTAGGAAATCCTGCCTGAGTGGGTAGTTTCTTCCTCTCACTGTTTTGATACAGGATCACAACAGGGTCTGTTCGCTTTTAGATACAATGTCTGTGATGAAAGAATTGCTATAAAATAGAGCAAGCTATAGGGACTGGAACTGAATCAGCACCGACTCCATGACAAAACTGGGAAGCTCCTCTAAACAACTAAGCTCTAACAGATATTTATTCACTGCAATTCTAGCAAGAGAAGGCAGAAAAGGCAACTACCAATCAGATATGCAGCTACTTGTAATAAGCACTATTTCATTTTGATATCTTAACTATGACTTTCTAATGATCATAGCCAGGTCAACTGGAGTCCTTTTATTTTTATCTCAAAACTTGTGACGAAAGATCATTAAAGGGCATATGACAAAATGCTTGTTTAAGGCCCTATTTCTGCTACACCTAATTTTAAGCCAACAAAAACTAAGATTAAAAATAGGACAAAAATGTCAAGTAAAGCAAGGGGAATAAAGGGATTCTGAATTTCCTATCAACTTTGTTATACTTTCTGCTATAATGAGAACTTTTCTGAGCACAGAAATATTTAGTGTACTTAAGCACAGTATTTTAAGAACACATTTCTAAAAATAAAAATTAAGCCTTTGACAGCTTTTCAATTATTTTAGATTTTAAATTGAGATGAACCATCAGACAAGTGACTAAGATAGCAATTCTGCAATTGCTGGATGATGCAGGCACCTGTGTAGTTGGAGCTGCAAAGGAATTTTTATTAGGTTGATAGAAAACAGAGTTGAAATCATTTTCTGAATTTCAACCAATTTAAATGAATTATCTGACCTTCGTTATCCTAAATTTCTCAATGCAGCTGCCAGAAATCTCTTTTCCAAATGGAACAACAGATGGTTTTGAACAATACTGCAAGACAGCAATGCTCAGTTTTTCCAAAGTGTTTTCCTCTTGCCAAAATTATAAACATGATTGAGAAAATAATTTTCAGATTTTTCTGAAAGACTATGCTATTTTCAAAGTAAAAAGCAAAATTTAATATCCTAATGAATTTTTTTAGCATTATCTTTGCTAGTTTTTATTTATCTAAAACAACACATGGAAGAGTGTAACCTAGCCTCGTTTTGCAGTAATATTAATCCCCCAGAGCTTGCAAGCGCTTCAAAATGTTCGTCTCCATGTGATCATTTCCTGCTCACAGTATGCAGTTAGTGCAAAACTCTAGCGCTCTAGGAGGATTAGACAAATGGGCAATTAAGCCTGATGTGAGAGATACTTTAAACTTTTAAACCTTTGTAAATAATTGAAAAACAGCTCATTCCTTCAAACATCATCATGAGCAAAAGAAATATAGCCAATTCGAATGAGGCTAACCCCCAGAGAAGCTTAACCTTTGAGATGAAATCATCTGAAAGTTCCCTCGACTGTTCTTGGCAGATGACTCAGCTTCATACTCAGTGATTTAATCAAGAATCTACAAGTCTGGACCCTCCTTCCTTTCCTAGCTCATTGTCTCCAGGGCTGTGCAATGATGTGTGTGCTTTGGGTCTGGACTGTCTGTCCTGGTACCTACTCACAACCTGGGAGATCCTGAGTAGAGCAATCTAAACTCAACCTCAGATTCCATTTTCAAAATGCTAATACTGACCTTACAGGGTAGCTGTGGACTTAATACACTTAACATACACAAAGAACTTCAAACACACCAGGTATATGGTAAGTGCTCAGTAATGTGGGCCTTCCCTGGTGGCTCAGATGGTAAAGAATCTTCCTGCGAGGCAGGAGACCCATGTTCGATCCCTGGGTTGGGAAGATTCCCTGAAGAAGAGAGTGGTAACCCACTCCAGTATTCTTGCCTGGAGATTTCCATGGACAGAGGAGCCTGGTGGGCTACAGTCCATGGGGTAACAAAGAGACATGACTGAGTGACTAACAGAGTAAGTGTAGCTATCATTATCACCCCTTTTCTCTGGTCTTGGCCAAAGAAATGTCTCTGTAATGCTTAGACCACTTCAAGGTCCAGACCTTTGTCACCGTCCTACATTCTTAGGCTCACGCTCACCCTGGACCTTGCCCCTTTGTCCACAAACATGTTGCCTCTCCCTTGCTCACAAGCACAAAACAAAACAATAAAAAACTTCACATGATGCAGCCAACACCCTTCTTACCTATTTCATTCTTTCATACAAAACATACTTTTTAAACTACTACTCATTTCCTCCACTTTCTCACCATCTAGTCCGACCTTTTGCATTTTCACTCCTGCAGCTGCCTTCTCCACCATCACCTAATCACTGAATCCAGCAGCCTTTTCTCAGTCCTATCTCTCAACCTTCCTGTAACATATGATGGGATCTCCTTCCTTTAAAAGCTGTTCTGCTTGCCTGCCCTAGCCTAAGTCTGCCTCCCTGTCTAACTACCATGTCTCTGCCTTAGCTGGTTTCTTTTCCTACAGCTTCCATCTAAACGTATACCTACACAGCTCTGCCCTCAGCCTCCCTCGTCTTTCCGCACTCTCCCGCACCTGCTCCACTCCTATCATTTCACTATCATGAGACTCCACCCCCAGGCCCTATCGTTTAACCTCCAGATTGCCGCCTCGAGTTCCCTGCCCTTCCCAGTGTGCAAGATGTCTATCTGGTTGTTCCACCCGCATCTTAAACTTACCGTGTTCTGCATCAAATCTATCTTTTCCTTTTTAATATTTCCACTCTGATTAATGAAGGGGATGCTCATTCTTTGAACTGCCAAGGCAGAACATCTGAATCATCTCTAACCTCCTCCCTCCCTAAAGCTCATCACAGACAGGACAGCGCTAACGTGCAGCGCTCTGGAGGCAGATGGTGTGAGTGTCTATCCCGACTCGTCACTTCCTGCCGGTGCGACCCAGAGCAAGTCCGCAGGCTTCAGTGTGGCGTCCGTAGCACAGCTTGTGCAGTTTACATGAGAAAACGTATGTAAGGGCATGGAGCGTGACCATTTGGCAAGCCAGAATGATGATGACAAAGAGAAGGAATCTCAGTGGCCTCAGTGATCCTCTCATTGGTCCCTCGCTCCCACGTCTCACATACACTTTACGTTGTCTCACGTGAACGTAAACTCACAAGGCAGGCTTGGTTATCAGTGTCTAAGCGCTTCGAATTTCCATGAACCTCAACCAAGGCAATCTCAATCAATCCCCAAACTCAAGACAATCTTCTGACCCATCAATGTGCTTTTCTCTCCTAGCATCCTAAATAAGAACTTTGCGAGAATTCAGGAATTGACCTTATTTGAACCCAGTTTCAAATAACATTCTGCAAGCCATATGGTTTGAAATTAAAACAATTCTCCATTTCTAATAACGCAGAGGACGTTATCAGTAATGAGCTATAAAATCTTTGTCGTTAGTACTCGAACCACACAACCACCTTGCAATCCCCTGTCCACACTTCCTCAGGAACCAAAAACTAAATTTAATTTTGGCTTAAGAAAGATGTAAAGATTATAACAATTATTGGGAAAATATCAGAATCATTTAATGTGTTATAAAATCAATACAATGTTATCATTTGCTCTGTGTTATCAGTGAATTTCTAGCCTTGCAAGAAGATAGGTTTGATTCGATCTTTTTTATAAACGTCCATATAAATATTTACCACATTTAATTAAAGGTCTAGGGGACCACTACCCACAGCAGCAGCTGCCCTGAGAGAAGCATATCTATGTCTTAATTAGGTACCTCTGGTTAGTCATTTCTATAAAGGAGGAGGAGGATTACCGCTAAGGACTGCAGTCTCTGGTTTCTTCCTCTGCAGCTGAAGCATGATAAGACAGAACCTACGGGGTGAGAACAGAAGGAATGCACGTTATACAAGAGAGGAACATCCAACACAGACCATGACTTCAAGCCTGGGATTCTCCTAAGCCTTCCTGGAGAGGTATCTAGACCCTCAGAACATCGTATCTTCTTTGCTGCTTTCTTCAGCAGAGAGAAAATCTCAGATTTTTATTCAAATGCTTCTTATGGAAACGGAAAGTTATACTCCCTGTGTTCAAAGAAAACTGTCACTTTTCCTCTGACAACGTTGATACAACAAACACATTATTTATAAGTCACACTATTAGCTCAAACTTGGCAGGAAATTCTGTGTTGCTTTTCTTAAACAAAAATACTCACTTTAGTTATTTTACTGGTGTACTGAATCAAGATAAAAGACTTCTGCATAAGCTGACATTTTAATGTTGATATTTAGGAAGAAAGCAGTCTGTAAGTGGCTCTTGGATGAGGCCTGTAACCACTGTAGACTTCATAAGGAAAAACTGCATAGCAGAGAGGTAAATGTCACACAGATTCAAGGGTTCTTTTCCACTCACAGGATTCAAGAACTGAGAAGAGCAGAAGTGGCCTATAAATCCATCTGTTAACAGCAGAGGACACCTAGGCTCAGGGATTCTCATCACCTGGCTGTGAGCTCACACCCAGTGAGAAGAGGGCCTGGGACCCAGCTTTCATCTCCTAATTTCGTGCACTTTTCACCATCCTATTGGAGTTACAAGAAAATAGTAAGGCAGATTTACTATCTTCCTATAACTTAACATGTGAATCATTAATTCCCATTTTCAAAACCGATAACTCCAAATGATGGGATATTTTAGATGTTCTTCTAAACCAGGGTAGTGATTATATGTTAAATTGTCTATCATATTAAATATTTTTAAAAGTTCACTTTTGACAGAGTTAACACAGATTTACTAAAATCTCTTAAAGTTTTAGGGTCAGTGATAAAAAGGTACCTCGTTTTCAGACTTTAAATGCGAGTCAAGTAATTCAGTGGCCCAAACCAGTTTTCCTTGAACTAGTTTTTAAAATTGTAAGCAATTAAAAATCTAAAGCCAAATGGTATATATGCCTATATATTGTGATTCAGAATATTACACTATGGTAATACGTGTGACTTGTCTTACTGTTTGAAGCATTAATCACTAGGAAATTTAAGGAACCGCAGAACTGCTGTTTCCCGCTGCCGTGAAATTGACAGGTCACAGCTAACCTGCCATTGACACCAGGGAGGTAGTTTGTTGAGGAAGGCTAAGATGGCGACCCTGAACTAGTCTAACATAAACCAATGCAATGCAACATGGACAAATGAATACAGGAATAACATGACATGCTAAGTTTAAAAAATTAATTTTACCACACACTGAAGATAAAAACAGCACCATACTCATAGGGTTGTAAGGGTTAACTTTTGTTAATACATGTGAGAACACAGAGTAAGCATTTGATAAAGGTTAGCTATTTACTGTTGTTTTACTGTCATTATACTGATGTCTTCTAGGTGAAAATAATTCCCTGTCATAAGAAAACATAAGGGATTTTTGTCCCTGGGTTTTATCCAGTGCCTTGGGAGAAACCTTTTTCAAGGTTAAATCTGTGATCACAGATATGATTTCCTATAGTGAATTGAAATTGGAAAATGGATATACTAAGTGAAAGTAGAAGTACTCATTTTTAACTGAAATAAAACTATAGTGTAAAGATAGAAACAAATCTCAATGAGGAAAATATTCAGAAATTCTGAACAAAGTTATATCTGGGACTTATCTCAAAATAATCAATGGATTAATAAGGAAGAAGAGTGCAGAGAAGTGGGCAAGAGTGTGGATGGAATGATAGTAGCCACAGGTCAACTGAGGACATGGGGGCTCCTTAGCTATCCTCTCTACTTCAGCGTTGTGTTTGAAATTTTCCAAATAGGAAGTATGTTTAAAAAGAGATTAATTTCTAATTGATAGCTGGCTTAGAGTCAATTCTTCAGTACAGTCATGGAAACAGTAAAAATTGCATTAAAAATTGTATATATGTATATGTATGCATACATTTAATTTAAAATATATGTATATTTTTGTGTGTGTATTTGAAACAGATTTCTACTGATTTCTAATCCAAAGTCTCTTATATAGTACTTTGCTAAAACTATTTAGAGTTTTATATTCACATTAGAAAGTATATCATCTTGGTTACTGGTACATCTTGACTTATACATCTTTCTAGCTCTTATTTATTAGGGGTTGGAGGAAAAGTTACAATCTGTAACTCAAACATTGATTCCTACTGATCTCTGCTGGCTAAGAGTAGGCAAACACTAAAATATATTTCACACCAGTGTATGAATGACTAAGGAATGCCCTTTCTGAAGCTGAATTCCCTAGACTGGTCTACGATGTAAGAAATTTCCATCTTACACAGAGTGAGTGTTTTCGGGCAGTCAGCGAGACACATCTGGAGATGGCGGGCCCAGGAGGGTAGGGGCATCCTGCTTGGGAGGGAGTCTTGTCTGAGGCCAGTCCCCAGGCCAGGAGTTCACACTCAGAATCACCTGGGGGCGAAGGGGGCTGGTAGCAACACAGATTTCCAGCCTCCACCTAGGACTTACTGAATCAGAATTCTCTCAAGATCCACAAATCTGTAATTTGGAAGGGTTTTCCCTTTTCCTCATGTCTGATTCTGAGTGCTTGGGATATCTGGTTTTGTTTTTCTGATGTGTGGATAGAGCTGCTCAGGAGGAGAGATGGGGAGGCTCAGGCAATGGAGAGAGGGCAGGGCGCAGGGGAGGTCTCAGTGTGAGCGGCTCGTCACTAAGGTCCAAGGACCGCTTTCGGCCGAGAAAGCGGAGGACGGAAGGGACCCGGGGCCCGAGCTTTGCTATGGTCGTGACCTTCGACAAGTTTCTAAAGTATGCTGGGCCTCAGCTCCCTCAGCTGTTTAAGTGAGGAGAGAGGAAGCCCACGGTTCTCGCCCGGTCGCCGCGATGTGACAGCCAGCGAGCGCTGCCGTGGGGCGGGGTCGGGGTCGGGG